>CABFOS010075968.1:5248-16109 GCA_900660315.1 Diretmoides pauciradiatus | reverse complement strand
CTGTAGCCTCACTACACACACGCACAGATACACACAAAAAACACACATGCACTCACAATCACTCACACACTCCCCTCCCAGATGGTATCTGTTTCTGATAGGGCTGTTAATATGGCAGTGCGATTCTAATCAGAAAGATGGAGAGAGAGAGACAAGGCCCAGAAACAGTTGAGACACACCAGGGAGCAAGAGCTGGTCAGAGAATGGGGGCGGCGTGAATCTCCATCTCACATCCCCACAACAACAAAATAATCTTAGCGGGAGAGGAAAAATTCCGTGAACAAATAATTGTGGGAAATGAGGGGAGGATGACCTCCACCATGACTCATTCACTCCTCTCTTTTCTTTCCATCCTCATCCCTCATTTTCTTTCTCCCTCCCCAGGTATTCCCACCCTGATTCTTTTGGACACAGAAGGTCATATGATCACGCGACAGGGCCGCGTGGAGGTGCTGAACGACCCGGAGTGCCGGCTCTTTCCCTGGCACCCTCGGCCCGTCCTGGAACTAAGCGAATCCAATGCTGTGCAGCTCCACGAGGGGCCCTGCCTCGTACTCTTTGTGGGTGAGTAGAGGGGCATTTGGTGGGGCCTCTACAGCAGGGCTCCACATGGGGGCTCTGCCTAGTGCTCCTAGTGGGTGAATGAATTGGCATTTACGTTGAGCAGATTGAATGTCAGAGTCTATGGAAAATTCTTCCAGAGTCAAAGGTCCACAGGAAATATTGATTCTATTCATCGCTACGTTGCTACAGAAGGTACAAAGAAGCATAATGTGAATAATGTCAAAGCATCACAATGGATTTTGGCATGAATCTGTGGAATAGTTGTTGCTACACTCTGGATGTTGGCTGTGACACTGCAAGTGGCTTAGGTCAAAGACAATACTACACCAAAGTGGTTGGGTGCACAGAAATGACCTCATAATTTTAGGCCTGAGGTCCGACTGGATGGGACAGTCAAACTGAAACCATCTGCACCGATCCTCTTCACTCATCTGTCCACCAGCGCTCCCCTCATCTATCCTCCCTTCCCCACTTCTCCTTTCACTCATCTGCACATTTTTCTCTCCCAAGTGGACTCTTTTCTTTCTTTCTTTCTTTCTTTTTCCCCCCTCCCTGTGCTTCTCCTTCTCATACTTGAACATCTTTGTTTCCCTCTGCCTTGGTTTGTTCAGACGCAGAGGAGGAAGGAGAGCTGGAGCCAGCAAAGGAATTGATTCAGCCAATTGCAGAGAAGCTCATGGCCAAGTATAAAGCAAAGGAGGAGGAGACGCCGCTGCTGTTCTTTGTGGCTGGGGAGGTGAGATGCAGACTGCTCTAGACAGTAGAACATGAACACACACACACACACACACTTAGCTCAGTTAGCTCTCATATTGGTTTGCATTCTTGTAATATAGCTCATCTATGGGTGGTTTAGTCTATGCTGTGCTGTAATGGCCCATCTGCTACAGTTATCACCTCTCACAATGTTCTGGTTGGATGTGTCTGCACTCACCACCTTGGCAATTGCTGAAATTATGACATTAGGAGTCCCTTTTTGAGCCTCTTTAACTTGAAAGTGAGACACAGTCCTATCCATGACCCATAACTCAACTGGTTGCCTCACTCAGGGTGCCAGCAGACTTGGTCTACTTCCTTGCACTGCTTCCAAATCAGCCTCCCATCTCCTGCTTTATCTCCCTCCCCTGTCTTCCCTGTGTGGGCGGGAACATGGAGTTTTCATAACTCTTGTTATCTCATGTTGTTCCATCTTGACCTTTCCAGAACTTGTGAACTTAGCAGCAACAGCAGCCGTAATTGCCAGATTAGCTACCCCTCCTTAGTTCCCTCACACCCCACCCTCAAGCTCCTCTTCTTCCCATTCTCTCTACGCAGTGCTCTGGGGGGGTTACAGTACTGGTTTCTCATGTCACACAGCCAGGCCAGGACTCAGGTTTCAGACATGGGGGTTGCACATGTGCTAACTGTCTGATCCTGTGCATGTCTGTCCCAGGCTGCTCCACTCTGATGTCAGCCTTGAAATGTCACTGCCACAGACAGACCAAAAGCAGGAGTTGAGACACAATCATTCCACTCTTGTCTATTGAGATATGTATTAAAAAAACATTTATTTGTACTAATAGAGCAGCAACACTTTTGCACTGAAGATTGTGAGATTGTGAACGGAAGCTGGTTGAGTTGAAAGGTCAGTATCGCTGTGGTGCGGGTTTATTCGGTTTCCCCGTATACCACATCTGGCAGGGCAGGTATTGTTTTACATAGCAGCGACGCAGGTATAATTTCCTGCCCCTGGGTCAACCGGCTATGAAATCACCCAGCTTATTTTTTTCCAGATTGGGTTCACAGTCAGATATCGCTTCCTGCCACAGGCATCATGTTCTGTCCTTCAAAGACTGAGTTTACAGGGTCTGGACTCCTGGGCTCTGGCTTAGGTAAGGCCTGGTACTCGCCTGCTCCATGGCCAGGCTGCTGGGTTTATTGTGTCCACGAGACAGCAGTACATTGGCAGTTCCTCTAGGGGAGCCCAGCCTGAGCAGAATGAGGACCCTGGGAGGGCCACTTAAAGAATTCATCATGCCTTTGTCACCAGGATGCTTTTTTTAAAACTATGACTAGGCAAGTTGAGTTGCCATATCTATTTCAATGGTTTCAAGGCAGTGGTTTCATGTTTTTTTCAGCAAGTCCTCTAGTAATGCAGACTGATGAACCAATCATATCACTGTCGATAATATCGCTAATTTCACAATGATGTCAGCTGAGGTTGACCAATCAGATGGATGCAACCCGGACCCACTGGCCAATGGGGGGTTTATTATCATTATTAGCTCAGGCCTTATCAGATGGCCGTCGTCTACAAAATGCCACTGTGCCTCAATAGGCAAAATAAGCCTGACATGGCACAGCAGGTTCCACACGGTAAACACACTCTGAGCCTTATCACAGCTGCGGCTGCAGGCTATAGCAGAGAGGCCCTTTGTCTTTTTTGTTCTGAGCTGGGCTGGAGAGGACGGGCGGGGGGCTCTGGAAAGGCTGCAGCCATTGCACCTCATGAGAAGCAGTTTACACAAGCATAGCAGCGACACAAAAGAAGATGCATGACTTCCTACTGAGGCGAAGACTGATGCAGAGATTACAGCTTCCATATCTGAGAGGCTGGAAAGGGCACAGTGACAGATTGTGGGATTTCTCTTTTTGTGGTTCTTTTCCTCTCTGTGCCCAGATGATCTATAATCTACGCACAGTATGGTTGCAAGAGAGCATGCAAGGGAAACATTGTTTTTGTAGTATGAGTATCTAGTAACATTCCTCTCGTAAAAATATTCTCCCAAGTACAGTGACAGCTTACATCTGTGCGTATAAAGAGGCCTATGTGTAGTGATTTGCAGCATAATGTAATGGGCTGCATTGAGAGGAAGTGTGCTCCCTACAACAAAATAGCAACTCGTCTGTTCCATCTGTTAGCAGTTTTGCAACGTTGAGGTCACAAACTTTGTGTTGGCATACTTATCCTTTTTAGGTAGCAGTGCAGCCAAGCTATTCAACGAGAAGTCTGAGAGCTGATTGTGTGGTTTGATCCATTTAGGAAGAATAGCTGCAGATTTTGAGATAACAGGAAAAGACATAACAGCAAGACCTGAAAGGAGAGATTGCTTGAGAGTAAGAAAATGTCCTGGGAAATCCATCCAAAGTGCACATAACTTTGACTTTGTTAGGACAATACACATCGGTGCATAAATCAGACAGCTACAGTAAATAACAGTATAAACATCAAAGGCCCTGCTTTTATGAGAAGTCCAACTCTTTGTTGCAGTGCCACCCCCTGGCCCTTTCTTGTTAGTTCTGCATTTGCAATATAATCAGTTCCATATGAAATTGATCTTCAATCTTTCCAAGTCTCTCTGAGCCAGAAGGCTTAGCTGAGGGAGAATCGGGTCATCCTGTCATGAGGAAATGAGAGGCAATTTCAAATGATAGTAGACACAACTCTAGCATGTCAACAGTCAAATATGTGACCTAACAAAAAGCAATACATAAAATATAAAAACATTTGACTGGAATAATGCATTTCAGTTGAGATGGTAATGCAACTTCCAAAAATCGCTTCTGGACCTATATAGCTGAATTAACAATGTGGTTGTTGTTTTTTCAGTCTGAATGTTTACTCCAAGTGTCTTTGAATGTTGTAGCATGCCTGCCTGTCTATTGTAGTGTTAGTACTTTATTTCTATTACCTGTGGTTAGCGGCATATGTAATCCAAACTTGTTAAAGGGTGAAAGGTGAGATCAAGCCTCAGGCAGAGAAAGGGTGAAGTCTGTAGCTGTAAAAGTCAGACAGGAGATAAAATGGGTGTCCCCACCAAAAGCTCAGCCCATCAACACGCTATTTTTAACGTATTCTCTCACAAGTACATCCACTTCTCTCTTTCCTGCCCACACTGATGTCTCTACTCTCCAAGCATTTTAGTGAGTGAGTGAGCCTTTTAAAGGGAGGGATGTTATTGGACGCCCACCCAGTTCCCTCCTGTCTTCCCACACAGTGCGGTGTAAGCTCAGCCTCGCTGGTCTTATCTGAGCAGGCTGTCTGCAGGAAGAGGGAGAGAAGAGTTTCACAGTCTCATTCACAACTGTGTATTAATGAGGTTGTGCCTTGCAGTTCTAAATTTATGGAGTAATCTTAATTGGCTATAGTTTGTGTAATGGAGCTGCCCCAGTTTTCTTTGCCAAAAGCAAGTTGCAACTGATCTGAAACAGAAATGTGCACAATCCAGTGGCTTTTTGTCTGAAGTGAATCCGGTGTATGCCTTGCATGTTTGTCAAAGCAGAACTCTGTGAGGAATGTCTCATTGTTATGGAATGGCATTGCACTAATGTTTGAATCTTGTTTTTCCATCAACACAGGATGACATGAGTGACTCCCTGCGGGATTACACAAATCTCCCAGAAGCAGCACCTCTGCTCACTATCCTGGACATGTCTGCCCGAGCTAAGTACGTCCGGGACGTAGAGGAAATCACGCCGGCTGTAGTGGAGCAGTTTGTCAACGACTTCCTAGCTGAGAAGCTCAAACCAGAGCCCATCTAAAGAGGAAGTCCAAATATATATGGGACTCAATACTCACACATCATCAACCCCTGATCTGTTGCTACCCCCTTCACCCTTACCAGCCTCACGTTGCTTCCATTTCCCCCCACTTTGTCAGACTGTTAGAGACATCTCACTTTTTACTGACATTTTAATATTTTTTTAGTCATGTCCCTCTTTTCATGTCCCTCTTTCAGAGTCCTCTCCTTCTCCTGTGGTGCCTTGCATTGACTATAGCCCCTACAGTAATATATATGGATATTCTGTTGCTTTTTTTGGCCTCAAGTCAAGCATTTGTATTTTTTTTTCACTCAATAGCATTTCTGAATTCTAAAAGAAACCAGAGTTGCCCGATGGACCTACATATTCAAATGACTCTTTGCTTTCTGTTTTATCTGCAAGATCCTTGTTACTTTTGTTTTCTGAAATACGCTGAGAAAGAATAAATGATTGCAACATTTTTTCAGTTTCATTCACATGTACACAGTGCAAATGTGCTAAACCTCAGTTGGATGTAGCCTTCAGCCTTTATGGTCCTGTTTAAAAAAGAAAAAAAGTGACAGGTGCACATACAGTAATGAACACACTATTTGCTTGGAATAGACCAATGACTGATGTTCAAACCCCTGTGTCTCGTGTGTCATGATGTGAGTGAAAGTCATCTCTACCCAAACGTTATGGTGGTTCTCATCTCAACTGTCATGAGGATTTTCTGTGAAGGTCCCAACTTATGAAAAGGCCAGATATTTTTGAAGGCACAAAAATGGCATTTGAAATTTGAGTGTTGAATGTATAAATCCATATATTCTGTTACTCTGAGGTATCAAGTCATGACGTCTCACAACCATTAAAAATTCACTGTCAAGCACAATGTTCTGTTCCTGTATTATAAACTCCATAAAGGGTAGTTTTTGGACATGTACAATATACAGCGTAATGCTTCCCTAATACCTTTGTTAAAATGATTTTAAAACTGCATCAAACTCGTACTCAAAACCAGTATGTTGCATTTATTAACTATGCAGATTGGCTCATTTTGTTAGGGTGCACACCCAGGCTGGGGTGCACACCCAGGCTGGGACTTAACTTATTTTGACTGCATTTTGCTCCCGTATTACGTGCCTTTGTGGCTACAGATTATTCAGAGCACAGGACAGACCAAAGATGCTGTGTCTATTATTTTAAGTACAGTAACAGTACATGCATCCACTTACTTCAGGCCTCAAACATTTGACACCAAATTCAAAGTGATCTTCCAGGCCACACTGGCACGGGACCAGTCATAACTTTAACTTGGTGGTACTTTTTCCAGTAATTTAAACTGATTTGAAAAATGTTTTATTATTAGCAGAATAGGCTAGAGAATGGAAATTGAATCAATCCAAGTAATTCAGTCTGAAGTAATAACAGGGTTTCCTTAATTTGCACAGTACACAGAAAAAAGTGAACGGAAGAAGTCACACTGTTTCCAGGGGAAAATCACTGACGCTCCACTTTACATTTCTCTTTCCTTCCAGACATCTCCATTAGTTTTAACAGTTGTTTCCTGCCCTCAAACAAAAGGATGCTGGCTGCCATGGCCGAATTCAAACTGTCCACCTCAGGAACTATAGGAATAAAGAGTCGTTGACCGGCAGTTTTCCCAGCCAGCTGAACTGCTTCTAGACTCAGCCCATGCGTCTCACCACCTATCACAAGAGCAGTAGGACTTTGAGCCCAGTTCTCATGATACAGCTTGGTGTCCATTCTGGGAAGTGAAAGTCCAACATCTTCAGAATCTGAATCTGAATCAGTGTCGTACTCTTCATAGCGCATGTTTCTGTGAGTAGGCCTTGTGCTGACCCATCCATAGTCTCCTGCCTTGGAGGGTTTGTTAGGCATGTTAGCCTGTGTATCTGTTGGTTCTTCAGCTCTCTCAGAGCCGTAGCAGTTATCAGCCACATGGACAGTAACAGGTGTGGGGAGGTGTTTTTCAATATCATCCCAGCCCGAGCTGGGATAGATGGGTAGGCGAAAATGGGCTCCCATTGCTGCACGTAACACTTTAGGCTCCCAAGCATCCACACAACCTGTTGGGAAAAAAAGGTTTGGCAAATTACTAACAACGCATTACTAATTACTAAACTGTTGATGCCTTTTAGTTGATTATATGACCCAGCCTACCCTTAGTGAGCAGGACATCTTGGCACCCAGCAGCAGCAGCACATCGCAGAATGGTCCCTAGGTTGCCAGGGTCTCGGATGTTGTCACATATCAGGGACAACGGCACCGACTGACCCGTTTGTGGGAATTTCAGCCATGACGGGTCAGGGCGGGAAAATATGGCTGCAGAAGGAGAGGTGGAAATCAGTAGCAATACAGTGCGTCTAAGCTTCAGAATGAGCCACAAAATAAAGTGTGTGAACCTTACCTATTACCCCTTGGGGGGCCACAAGGTCAGACCAGATCTTAATATCCTCAAACTTAACTTTGACTAGAGTGGCCCTCTTCAGCTTGTCTAGGGGCAGCTCGCACAGCCGATCCACTGTACTGAAGAAGACCATCTGGGGGTTAGCGCCAGCCTCCAAAGCGTCACAGATCAAACGCCTGCCCTCCAGTAGGATTTTACCCTGGTGCTCACGAAACGTCCTGGAACGGGCAACACTCACCACCCTCCTGAAGGAAAGGAAAGGGAGGAAGAGACAGATAGGTTAGAGCAGTGGTGTCCAGTCATGTGCCACACAGGGCCAAGAGTCTGCAGGTTTTCCTTCAGACCAAACACTAAAGCAGCTGATTTGATTATGATTAACACACCATCATGCAGAGGGAGTGATGTCACCTGGTGTGATGGGATGGGAGTAAAACCTGCAGTCTTGGCCCTCCAATAGCACATCATGCATACAAGTATATCCAGCTCGATTGACACCACTAAGTTAAGAAGTATTTTAACTAGTCTTTGAAACACTGAATATAAGGCCACTGTGGCTTGTGACAATCAAATTATTAATCAGTGCTTATTTCATAAACACACTTACGACAACCGTTTATCCCCGGGGAAAGCCCTCTCGAAGCGGACTCCTCCAACATGGTCCCTTGTAATAGTAACGTCAGCTTGCTGCAGTGTAGAGGGCATCTTGTTGTCTGTCCTCCTCGACTTGGTGAAGATACTTTCGACAGGAGCCTCGGCTCTTGAAGTGACTTTTGGCTCATTATCCCTCTTGATGCTGTGTCCAACTGTCTGGTGCGGTTGGATGATTTTATCTGTCCTGTCATTGGGGAACAACACTCTCACAGGTTTCCTTCTCAAGCCACGTACGTACCGTTTTGATTCCACCGTGTAACTACTCCCCCTTGATAGCAAAGCATTCCGCTCCAAGGAAAGGAGGTATACCATGCTCCTAATGTAGGCTGCCATTTTTATTTTGACGATTCTTCTTCTTCCTCTTCTTCTTGTCGTTGACCTGGCGAAAAAACACTACACAGCGCCACCTAGTGCCCCGTGTGTAACGGGGTCCTATGTTACCAATCGAATATACTTTTCCTACATGTTCTGTCTCTGGGGGGTAATATTGTCAATACCACAACTTCCATTTAAAAAAATAAAAATAAAATAAAAGTATATTTGTAGACGTAACATTACGTTGACGCGTCCCATAAACTGCGCATGCGTCAATTTGCGAGAGAACGCGATAGGAAGGTAGGTTGGTTGATACCATTTGCGGGAGGGGGGACGTTAATCTCTAAACTATGTTTTATGCGTGACTCTGGTTTGTTATTACAGTTGTGTATGAATCTATAATGTCGTAATTAACCTTAAGTGAAATAAAACAAAACATTTTAGTTTTGTGTGTTGTCTTTCCACAAATCGACGGCAGAAAAGTCGATATTCAAGGACGCTCAATCGTTCACTGATGGATCGGGGTTATAACAGAGCATAATACCTGTTATCTTGTGTTATGGCTATGAGGCGAGCGTTGCATTTCGTCTTTAAAGTTGGGGATAGGGGGAAAACAGCCACCTTTTATCGAGATGTACTGGGCATGAAGGTACATTTCCCGAGCTTTCTCTCATGGTCAGATATACAGTAACTTACTCATTGATCCACTTATCCACTGTTTCGATGTTGAGCTACACCCATTCACATTGTTGCACAACGTTGTTTGGTAATGGCTTTGTTGTTTCTAGTCATGGGATGCTGAAATGTGGTTTATATTGATGTTTTTATTGTTGTCTTCGTTACTCATTTCAGATTTTACGTCATGAGGAGTTTGAAGAAGGCTGCAAAGCAACTTGTAATGGGTAAGCTATGCTCACTGTGCAACCTAGAATTGAACTTTGACCGATTGTAAGATTCACAATAACGTGGACTTGTTCTATTCTAATACTAATTCTGCCTTCATCATGTGTCCATACAGTCCTTATGATGGAAAATGGAGTAAGACAATGGTTGGCTTTGGTCCAGAGGATGAGCATTTTGTTGCTGAGTTGACATACAATTATGGAGTGGGAGAGTACCATCTTGGCAATGATTTCTTGGTGAGTGGTTATTCATGTATAAACTGTAGAGGACCAACAATAGTAACTTATCAACTGTTAACCAAGTAGCCTACAAAAAGGTTATTGCCAACCATGTCTTTATTTTAGGGACTCACTCTGCAATCAAGCCAGGCTGTCAGCAATGCTAAGCGTCTGGGATGGCCCCTCACTGAAGTAGAAGAATCGATCTACCTGACCAAGGCCCCAGGAGGGTATCACTTCTACCTGGTGGACAAAGAACAGCCTCCTAATGGTGTGTCTCCCAGGCTTCATTTCTGTCCCTTTGTTTTCTGCGCTGACTGAGGAGAATGATTGTACATGTCCATCCATCCATTCATTCATTTTCTAGCCTGCTTATCTGGGTCAGTCATAGTGGCAAGAGGTCAATTGCGTATATGTTGCATGCATAGAGCGTTTTGTCCTGAACAGTAAGTACATAATAGGTGCAGTATGGTGAGTAGGTTAGCATGCAGTACAAGTTATCAGTCAGGTCGTTGCAGATGTTTAAGCATGCTATACTGCTCTTGCCTCTATTATTGTTTGTTTGCATACCTTGCAGCCTTTGTTTCTGTTCACTTGTTCTAAGACCCTGTGCAGAAGGTTTGTCTGGCAGTGTCAGACCTGCAGAGATCAACCCACTACTGGACTGCCCTCCTTGGGATGAAGGTGATGGAAAAGAATGAGGAGAAGAAAACAGTGCTGATGGGATATGCAGACACTCAAGTGAGTCAAAAGAAACAAAATATCAAAGGAATAATATATCAATCCTCACTCTGTTTTTTTATTTTTTTATTTGCTGAGTTAGAATAAGAGTGGGTGAGAATGATCAGGCCATAAAGATTTGCACTGTGTGTATGTAGCGTGCAGCAACATGACCATACTAATGCAATAGTATGTGTCTGCAGACCCAGAGGCTGCAGATTCAGACCCGCAGATTCAGACCCGCAGTTCTATGCCCCGGACGGTTAAGGTGAGGTAAGGGTCATGAGGGTTAGGTTGAGGCAAGGGGGGTAGTGTAGTGGTTAAGGTTAGGGCAGGGATGTGGGGTAGGGGATAGGTTCTCGGACGGTTAAGGTGAGGTAAGGGTCGTGAGGGTTAGGTTGAGGCAAGGGGGTGGGGTGTAGAACTGTGGGTCTAAATCTGTGGGTCTGAATCTGCAGCCTCCGGGTCTGCAGACACATGCTACTCTACTAATGAACAAATGTGTATTTTATTGTGCGTGTGCATTATGTTTTCAGTGTAAGCTGGAGCTTCACGATAT
>CABFOS010075967.1:0-13118 GCA_900660315.1 Diretmoides pauciradiatus | reverse complement strand
TTTCAACATTAGCATTCATGACATCTATACTAGTGCATAACTAAATAAAATGACTTCCTTTCACAGGAACGTTTCAGGTAAGTAATTGTCTTCAGTACAGTAGTTTGTAAACATTAACAACAATACATCCCAAAGAAGTGCAAAGTAATCATATGAAACCTAGCTAGCTCATTAGCATACCAAATTAGCATGTACCAAACGGCCGATCGCGCTAGCTCAATTAGCATGTACCAAAAGGCCGATCGCGCTAGCTAAATTAGCATGTACCAAACGGCCGATTGATTGAAATTACACGGTTACTAAAGATAGATTATGTCTCAGAAATGATTGCACACAAAATGCTTGGTACTTACAGACGATACTTTCCAAAGACACAACAGAAAGTGTGAAAGAATACTGCTAAGCATAAGCACTGTGACCGCATGCTCTGGCGTCTCACTTGGTAATGAGAAGAAACTTCTAGAACCTCAATTTAAATAGTGTCCGCTAGGGGGCGCAAAAACGCCAACAAAAAGAGACAGTTCACATAGAACGTGACAGTCATTTAAGTTGTTATTAGACAAAAAGTCTGTAAGTTGGCTGGCTACAGCTCGTTCAAGTACTTTAGAGAGGAACGGCAGGTTTGATATTGGTCTATAGTTTTGAAGTACATCATGGTCAAGGTTTGGTTTTTGTTTTTGTTTTTTTCACCGTACCGTTACACCCCAAACCTGCGTTATAGTTATTTTGAATTCCGTCATTTCCTTTTGTCCTCTTCAGAAACACGTCAGACTGAGGTCCAACTTCAGGCTCAGCTGAAAGCAGGAGACAGGAGAAACAACGATGAAAAGAGTACATCACAAAACAGGTATGATTAAAATATTATTTTTAAATCCAGCTCTCAAAATCCGTAGCTGTTAACGACACGTCTTGTATTGAAACTATACAGCAAACCCCAGCTTGCAGTGCAGTTTGCATCAGAGATGGACCCTGCTGTCCGTCTAATCCTGCAGGAAAAAGAGCAGGCTCTAATGGCTTTACAGGAGACTGTGGAGGTACACACACTTACACACACATTTTAAAATCTACTGCTGTGTGTAAAAACGCACTGCTGACTGTCAGAACATCTGCAAACAAAATCGTCTTCCGTTTTGGTGTCCTGTTTGGGGAGTGTAATGCCACAAACCACCTGTTAAAGATGTGTCACATACTGAGTCAGCTGTGGTCAGTGAGTAAGTGAAGGCTGAGCGGACATGACTGTTTTCTTTTCTCAAACCACGGTATCTTTTCATCCAAGTGAGAGAGAGGCAGCGTGATGATCTGTACGAATGTGTTACATCTCCATTCCACAGTAACTGTTTAAGGAACCTTCAGCAATGAGGTCATGTATAAGTTGTGAAAGGCGGAGTTGTGTTTTAAATAGATCTGATAACGTTTTTGTTCTGTCCCTTTGCACATTTAAGATCTCACAGATATTTTCATTGTGCGTGCGTGTGTGTGTGTGTGTATTTGTGTGTGTGTGTGTGTGTGTGTGTGTGTGGGTGAGGTTAGATCCTGCAGATGAAGGTGAATAGACTAGAGCACCTGGTGCACTTGAAGGATATGCGCATCGAAGACCTGACACGGCATCTGGAGACATACAAAGCCAAAACCAATATGCACTGATACAAACATATACAGCACCAACATGTAGGATACACATAAAATGACATCACACACACACACACACACACACACACACACACACACACACACACACACACACATACCCACACACACACACTAATGCTCACAGAATTACTTTATTCCATAGTGACTCTGAGACAAAACATAACTGCAATGGACTCTATTTTATGAAAAGGATTACCAAGGCAAAGGAAGATTTCAATGGAAATAATTGAGAACATTGTGCATCACACCTGTTTAAACACACTTGTGGATGTTTTTTCCAGATTTTAACAAGACTTGTTTTCTAAGTGGTGTGTTTATGTGATGGTGCAGCATACTGTAACCCCCCTTGGGAATGGAGCTCATATACAAATGAAATACATGGAGATTCCAGTGCATAACATTTTCAAAATATGAAATCCACACATATTCCAATAGGTCATGTATGATCTAATCACCAGCTGAAATGTTTTTAATATCATGAATCAACAAACGCATTGCAATAATATACAATAGAATATATTTTTGAATCACTGCAGTTTTGCATAATATATATTTTTGTTTTTATCTGATGTCCAGATTAATGAGATTCTCCTGCAAGTTGTTTAATTAGTTTTGTGAAAATTTGACTTTTTAGTTTAATATGAATAGTATGGAGAATTAGAGAATTAGAGTGTATTTTGTATTGTGTTATGTGTATCTGGTGTGTTCTTCAACTACTGTGCCTTTAGCCAGCCTCTGACCTCTGACCTCTAAGTGCTCAATAAATAAACTAACCTCTTTGACTTTACAACTTGATGGTGTGAATACGAAGAAAGCACAGCAGCTTTTTTGTTGACCAGCCATGCAAAAAATGTACAGCAAATGATAATGTCTACGGTCTATATTTAAGAAGTGTGACTTTCAGTTCCTTCTGACGCATTCATTGATTTTTTTCTCTCTAATTCTTGTGGAGATAGAAAGCCGTCATTGATGACATCATTTAGCATTCTTTTTCCACAGTCAAGCTTTAGCTTGCTTTAAAACTGACAGATGATATCACTATAATATCTCTTAGTAACTATACTTTACATGCACTTAATAAAGACAATTTCTCTTTGTGTCAGTGAATCAAATACTGTATGTGCGTAGTTTTATGGCCAGATAAAACGGTTGCTTCTCTGACTAAATACACTAAAGCACTGAAAACTCATAAAAGCCCATCTTCTCGCTACACAGCTGTAGTTTACCAGGACTCCTCATATAGAAACATTCTCATTTTCTGTCAGAAGATGAGGATGATTTATTAACCCTCTCAACTGATTCCTCCGCGGGGCCTGCCTGTGTTGTCTCTGCTCATATCTGCGCCAAATTGCACTAGATAAGACCTAGTACTGTATATCTGTCAGTCTTTATCCGTCCGTCTTTGATCTTGGCCCCTCTGTTGGTGTAGAATAACAAGAGAATGATGACCTGCTGGTCTGCATCGGGGGGGCCCTGATAGCAACCAGCTGGGTGTTGGTGTGTTCGAGTCCTGATATGCTGATTACCTTCATACCACTCACCATCGCCAAGCTTAAAGCAACATAACACAACAAAAAATACACATCTAAGACCACATTTATATTTAAAAAACTTTTGCATAGTACTGTATATTCAGGCAGAAAGAGTGCAGAACTATATCTAGTGTATAGTTTTTTCAGATTCAGATTTCTTTATTGTCATTGCAAAACAACGAAATTGCCTAGTCGGAACGCACACACACACTCACACACATAGCTACATAAGATATATTGCACATGGGATGTATTGCACAAAATATTGCACATTCAATGCTTGGGAGTGTTGAGTTCCCTCATGGCCCTGGGGTAAAAACTGTTTTTAAGTCTGCTTGTCTGTGCTTTGATTGACCTGAAACGTCTGCCTGAGGGGAGCAGGTCAAACACGATATTGAGAGGGGAGATATTGGCCTTTTGTTAAAAAACCCGGCAGTCATGTCGTCCACTGCCCATAAGATGGAGGTTCCTCCCTGACTACAGCTGCATAAAGACAAGCCATTAAAGCCTGCATCAAAATGTATTTTCTTTGATTTTCTTTATCTGATCACAGTAAATAAAACAAAAGACAAGAACTTGGTTAATTGGTACTGACAGACACACACAAAAAACATGTTGTATTGTGCAGTGAAGATGTATTGTATGACAGTAGACTAAACAAAAACACATGGCTTGAGTAAAAGATGGAGAATGTCAGATGTGCAACAGAACTAGGTTGATAGATAGCCTGAATCACACTACAGTAATCACTACAAAATGCCTTTCATCAGAAGACAAAGGCTGCCTTCAGGATCTCCTCAGAGGAGGTGCTGAGAAATAGCAGAGGTAATGCTCTTTCTTTAAGAGTACATGTGTTGTGTGACTGATTAATTCTGTCTCTCTCTCACACACACACACACACACACACACACACAAAGGATTGGAATGTGAGGGTAAACTGTGGAACAGAGCAGCCATTGATGAATGCTGTGACTGCTGATGAATCATTCGGTATCATACTGCTGCTGGAGGATTGGACATACATCCCTACATCCTCCCCTTCCTCCAACTTCTACCCTCACCCATCCGAGACCGATAGGACGTACAGCTGAAGGATGAGGGGCCTCTCTGAGTCCAGGAAGGTGGAAATGTGGCATCGTGCAGGATCATATGGACAGGAAACAGAGGCACTGGACCATCCAGGAAGCAGCAAACCTCACCTTGACCTCACTTCCTGTGAGGGAGGGCTTTAAACTCGCTGACACAGTTGCCCCTACAGTTCAGGTTTTCCCCATCCAAGTAAAACCACCCATTTAAATGTGCAGAGGCCACACTAACGCTGACCACCAGACACAAAAACAATGTCCTCTTCGATGAAGTAAACGAGATGAGGAAGAGCGGTGCTGAGGAGCACTCTTTCGCTAATTAATTTACAGTCCCAAACACGTTCTATGATCCCATCTCCCACAAATCCCGATATGAGGAAAAGCCAGAGAAAGGGTCAGAGTAAAGCTAAACATGCTAACTCATTCTGGCAGTGGGATCTTTGTGTTATTTTGAGGCGCCAGCGAAGGAGAGAACAGAGACAGATGGTTTTGGCTGTAAAAGGATGTCAGAGATCTATGTGTGGACTTAGAGGTCATCAGAGGAGGCTATCCCTCATCTCAAGCAGAAATCTCTCTCACACACACACACACACACACACACACACTTTGACTGACTGCTTCCTTCCTCTGTGAACAACTGACCGGCCATGCAGAGACTTCAGGCTTAGGACCAGTCCCTTGGGGTATTCATTACACAGACACACACACACACACACACACTAAAAAACATAAACTGAACTGTCTACAGTCTGCGATATGTGGGTCAGAACAACAGAGACTGTGTGAAGCTTTGTGTATTTATTCACTGGAAATTCACTGAGTCATCCTCATGTAGCCACAACCACAAAGACCATTCCCCGTCCTCTACATCAATAACCAATTAACACATGCATAGCACATGACGTCTCACTCATTTCTGACTGCACTAGACCAGTGGTTCTCAACCGGTATGGCGTTGGGACCCACATTTTCTGATGGGCATTAAGTCACGACCCACTTTTATAGAATTCAAACCAAGCCTGATTCGAATACTTCTCAAAAATTGTCTAGTATAGGGCTTTTTTTTAAACAAAATAAACACACACAAAATAACTGCATTCAAAAAGGAGATTGCATTGTGGGTAAATCATGTATTGGATTTTGACTGCATGAGTGGCGAGGGACGGATACTCTCCCATCACACCGTTGCACCGCAACTAAAACATGTCAAGTCTGCCTTTGGATGCACAATTTACCCATAATACAATCTCCTTTTTGAATGCAGAGGGTTTTTTGTTGACCACACACTCCGCAACCCATTCCGAACGAGTCTACAACCCACTTTTGGGTCGTGACCCACCAGTTGAGAAACACTGCACTAGACAATGGCATAAACTACCTCAACATTAACCACTATAGTGATGCTCTTTGTTCTCTGCTTGATTACATTTAGTGCCTTGCAAAAGTATTCAAGTATTTGCACATTTTCTGTATTTTCAACCTTAATGATCAGAAATAGATGACTTATATTTTCTTTTAAACTTTAAGATCTGGACTCTAATGTCATCCATAAATGAACCATACTGTATCCCATACTGTTTCAGTATTCTGATGGAGTGTTCACCCTACACCCAAGATCCCGTTCAGATCTAGTGAAGGGACTTGGTCTCAGCTTTGTTAGCAAAAAAAGAAGTTTTAAAAAAGTTTGAAAGGAAAATCATTCAGAATTGCTAAATACAAATCCGAGTAACGGAAATACAAAATGTTTGTCCCGAATAAAGCAAAGGGGCTGAATACTTATTTAACCTTGCTTTGTTGTTGTATTTTCATCCTTCCACATAAATTTCAACAATTTTGTTTTCACTTTGATACAATAGTGCTTTGCATAGAAATTGGGATAAACAAAATCCAATCTAAATGTGTGAAAAACATAATAGCACAAGAAAATGTGCAATACTGTTACAAGGCACTGTATCTTGGTCCAGTGTCTGTCATTAAACATCTTCCTGACAAAAACCTATAGGAGTAGTTGAGTTTATTTAACACAGTATTAGTTCTCCTCCTGCTGGAACCTCTGTGTACTACATCATGTTCACACATTAATTCACACACAGGGAAAAGAAAGCTATCAAAATAGGTTTTATTTTACATATAAGAACATTGTCAAAACTTGATGAAAACATTTTGCATATAAACCTTTTAAAACAAGGACAATGTTTA
The DNA here is from genome assembly GCA_900660315.1 of Diretmoides pauciradiatus. Lineage (NCBI taxonomy): Eukaryota > Metazoa > Chordata > Actinopteri > Trachichthyiformes > Diretmidae > Diretmoides > Diretmoides pauciradiatus. The sequence goes on along the minus strand of CABFOS010075967.1, from coordinate 6,652 downwards.
AATTTCGTAGATTGTACAAAAGTAACATTGACAAAAATGTTTAATTATTTTCATGAGTAAGTGATTCAAACCCCTGTTTTTGCATGTTTATTTAAACCCAACACCAAAGCAAAAAAGAGAACGCATATCTTCAAATTCATTCTGAGGTCAAGTAAACATCTTCCAGACTAGTAGTGCCCACTGTTAGTTGTGTCTTTCTCAGCCAAGAGTCTGTGGGCACCGTGGATGACGATGTAAGCGTAATTTCACATGTTAAATTCAACTGAGGCCTGGCCCACTAACCTAACCTCATGCCTAAGTGTAACCTCCACCACCATTCAAACATGGTAAATAATTTAGTACCTCCACTTAAGTTAATTGTCAACAAACTGCCTACTGTCAACACAGAAAAATTAATCATTGCACCTTTCTTAAGTCTTGGGGATAATTTAAAGGCTTGAAATCTGAATGTTTGAAGACATTTTTGTATTAATCTAAAGTACAAGACGATGCAAAATAAAGTCTATTACACCAACTTCAACACGCATCTGGCTTTTGCTCAATCTTCCTATTCAAAAAGGTACAGTTCATAAAGCTTGAACGATTACATCTAGTCCTGGAACTCTAGTTGTGACAAAATGGACTAGAGGCTGAGTTAATTCTCAGAAGTCCGATGCATCTCCGAGTGTGAACTACTGCGATAATTAGGAGCCGTGTTTTATTTCTGTTGCCATTGAAATCCATCAATCCTTTCCTATTCAGAAAAGACTGAAATTCTTGAATTCAAGAACTTAGTGAAGGATTATGTCAACATTTAAAGGGTGGAAAAGATTTCAAGATTAACGCAGACCAAAGCAGTTAATCCTGAATGTTTCCTTAGAGGCAACAGACTTTCATTTTCAGTTTAAATTCCAGCTTCATTCATCCTCATAAATCAAATACTCCCATTCTTATTCTACAACTCCATTGGCCGAACCAGGTGTCTGCCACCTCTATTTAATGGGGAAATGTAACGTTAATAGGGTAAACGTGAGTATTTTGTAGCGAATTCCATCATAAGTGTGTAAGCTCCATGCAAACTGAGCAAAACGATTTAAAAAAAGCAAATTCATTGAGTCTCTTTCCTGAGACTTAACAATTAACCATGACTGGACGTCTGGATAAGCTCTGACACCAACAACAGATATGAGTTGGCAGATAAGTCACTACAGGCACCAATAGTCAAGTGACTTTACATTTACCCACACAGGGCCCTGACAAGATCCCTTAATCAAAACCAGATGGAGACAGTAGTTGTACTGAATACTCAACAAGGATTACAAATCACAACTCCCGCTAGAGGAAAGACCCACTGCTATTGAACCACAAGATTTTTATGCTCCTCAACTTAATTTATCAACTTGCTTTGATCAATTTTTAAAAAGATCTTCTTTTTTTTAGCAGCAATAGATTCTTCCTTGGTTGGTTTCACAGTTGATTCTAAGGCAGGTCTTAGTGCAGCACCTGAGCCAGGGTCCAAAATTACCACCTGAGGTGACAAATGCTGGTAAAATTTGTCTTTGGGGAATAAATCAATAAGGATCATCTGTCACATTGACCGCTCACTTTTTGAGATGGTTATTTGAATGCCTTGGTTAGATTGAGCTCTGTTGCAATTCACAATTAATCCACTGTGTAAGTGAGTGAGCACAATTAACACAGTGCCTGTTTCTATACATGAAATGGCACTGAAAATGGGTACGGCGACACATTTCTATGACAATTGTAGAAACATTTCTTTCTGCCGGTAAAAAAAAATGTTATTTTTTGTTGTTGTTTTCAAGCCCTTGGCAGGTGAGCCAAAAAGTTAATTTCGGACCCTGGTCTCAGTCTTTCTGCATAGGGTGCCCTTTTATCCAAAACTAATATTAACTAACTTTCACCAATCTAACAGAAAATGTAACTACAGCACTATAACTGACACTACACAGTACATACAGTATGCATACAAACTACAGACTGCAGCAGTCCTCCAACTGAAACAACCAAGTACATGTAGAGTAAAATCTCACTCATGCAGGGTCTGGTGCAAATTCTAAGGAGTTGACACTGCAGATTCTAGCAAGGCTGGACTCCTTAAAAGTGTCAAGTCAAACAGAAAGCTGTTTCATAGCGAACTAATAAGCGGCCTGCTTATTAGGCTGCAACTCTCATGAAAATCCTTTCATAAGCTTAATTTTATTATCTGTCCAACTCCAGCTAAATCGAAACGTAGGTAGGCATGCACTGCTAGCAGCCTATAGCAGGTGACGGCTCCAGAACCGTGAGATTCCCAGGTATCATTACAGTTGTTATAGATATCATGTTATCTTATTGCTTAATGGAAATCTCTCCAATCTCTCCGACCTGCTTTCCTTGCCCATCACTTGCTTGTTTGCTACCATTCTGCATGAGCAAGTAAAGGATGTTTCTCTTGCAATCCCAGCATACATTTTAAAACACCGCAACTATATTACCTGTCAAAACCATTTCACGTTCAACTACAACCAGCCTCTTCTATTAAGCATGGTTAAACAGAGCGTAAACAAAAGAATCAGTGTCATAATGGCGACTCTTGTTGAGAGAGAATGGCCAACTAGTGAATCAGTGTAAGAGAAGATGGCAGATGACCTACCCACATCTCAGACACTTACACATATCTTCCTGATTAGAATTAGTGTCACCTGTCAGATTCCAGTTCAGCTAAATCATAGACAGTAATTCTCAAAGTCAAAGCTACTCAATTTCAGCACAGATCAATCATCTTGCATACAACAAACAAAATTAATGCAGCTCCAAAAGCAAAGTAAAACATTGCACAGAATGCAAGCACATGTAAAGTACAGCAACTACTTGCTGTCACCTTCTCAGGCAGAAGCATTTATTATGCTTTCAATTTTTACTTATGGCATCATTCTCATTCCTAAAACTAGTTTTCCATGGGACTGAAGGAAAAAACATTACCTCACCCTTTCATCTCACCCTTCCTGCTTCTTACATCCTTGTTATCTTCCCTTCACCTCCCCCACCCTTTCTCAGCCATTTAGAATTAAGACTAAAGCATTTTGTTCAACCAACTAGCTGCAAATCTACCCCACCCATAATCGTTTAGTGTTCTCTCCTTCATAGGGCCATCAGTGCCCTTGTGGATGGGCTTTAAGGAAGTCTGGGTCAGCACTGGGCAGGTTGGGGGAGGGTCCAGACTTAGAGGGGTTTCCCTCTACAAACATGTTAGGTATGTCCTGGCCAAAGTAGATCTTACTGTTAGAGGCTATGGCCTGATACTTCATCAGATCCAGATACTCAGGGGTTAGCTTCAACTGTAAAGAGAGACAAATAAAAGAAAGTGAGTGTGTGAGGATTAGATGTCGTATGTGTGTGTATGCAGGAAATTTTGTCAACACCATCTTTTACCCTGTTGGCATCAGCAAACTTGGAAGCAGTGTAAAACTCTGCATCAGCCCGAGCCCTTTCCCTCGCCAGGAAGGCAGCATCTGAAACACAGAGGCAGTGGTCATGAACCTGAGAATGACAGACGCATGACAAACCAGATAACAGGGTAACCACCACATACAGGAACACACTACACATAGGCTAACAATTCATCTAGCAAATAAACACCAATGAACAAACTGAACAAATGAGACTAACCTTCTATTTCAGAGATCTTCTTTTCGGTCTCTTTCTCCATCACCTTCTGTTGGAAATGGATCTCTGCTACCTGGGCCAACTTCTGAGCCTCTGTGGGAGACAGAGAAACATGACCTTTAATACTGTCCAGGGGTCGGGGTTGTTGCTAGGACTAAAACACAAATGACAATAATGCAAATGAAAAGATAGCACGCTATATTACAGTAAAGGGCCGTATTTACCAATGATGGCCTTCTTCCTTTCAGTTTCTGCTTCCTTTTCCACCACCCTCTGAGTCTGAGCTGTTATTAACAGACGAGTCTTCTCCGCTTCCCTGCACACAAAAATAAAGAGATAAGGGGTTCACAAATATTTGCCTCTACGCCTGCTCTTACAGAGACTGTGTGGGTGGCTCACAGTCACAAACATTCTAGGATGCAGATTATGCATAAACACTTTGCTAGTATGTAATGATACACAAACTCACATGAGTTCAAAGTTCCTCCTGATAGACTCAGGGATCTTTGGCTTGGTAACACGAACTGCCTTAATTAGGACATTTCAAAGAAGAATAGGAAAGAGAGAGAGAAAGCAATTGACCCTTTGCTCACAATAAAACTGTCAATGAATTGATAGAGAGTCAAGGATTGTTAGGTATGTAGAATTTGAGTGGAAGGTCAATTAGAATTTGTGATGTTTTGGTGATACTTTATTGAAAATGACTATCACTTGTACCCCTCTACATGGAGGACAGAGCCCAGGATCAGCTACAGAACAGCTTCCCTAGAACTGGTAGTGATTCAGTCTAGAAGGACACTTCAGCTGTCATGACTTGAACCCGGGCCTTTGGTTGAAGGATCTCCCTACTCAATATACCACTCTATAGTGTGTAGATACCTGAATTGTAAGTCCAGGGGCCATAACATTGAGTTCTTTCTGCAAGGCGATCTTTAGATTCTCATCTATGATGTCTATAAAACAAAAAAACATGTACACAACAAACTATGAAGCGCATTCTAGGAATGAACAAACACAGCACAAGCCACTTTCCTAACATTGAGTTTAGAGGATATAAAACTACCAGTTCTAATAGTAATGTATGCCTACTCACCAAACAACTCAATGTACACCTCCTGTAAAGTGTGCACACTGCAGAACTGGTTGAGTTCATGGTGAATCTTGTTGAAGATGAGTGTTTTATCATAATCAGCAGTGTAGTTCTTCACTATGTCCACCACTATAAAGAATAAGATAAGGTACTGTATAGTAAAAGGCATTCAGACGCAAACAAATATCTGACTGCAAGGCTCATTTTGCATTTGGATACTGTGGTAATGCCATGGATTATACAAATCAGGAACTCATTTTGTACCTGCTGAAGGGACCAGCATATTGACAACCTCAATCCTGTCAAAATAGATCATCACACCACCACTGTGGAGAAAAAAAAGCTGTTGAAATCACAAGCATGTTTTTCTGAGGAATAGGTTACGTCTACATACGTCCATGCATAAGTTCACACTTTTACCTAGTTCCACAAGGCACATTCTTGATCTCGTCAGTTTGGAGTGTAGTCTGAAATACAAAGATGCAAAACGTAATTTGATGGAGAGATCAAGATATTGCCTCCTGGATAGCCATTAAAAAAACAATCTTTGTGTCTTGAGACTAAATTTCAGGGCTGAAAGGTGAGGGTACCTGCACTGATCTAAAGGTGGTGACGAAAGGCAGCATAATATGATATCCAGGACCATTGGGAATCATCAACAATGCTCCTCCCCTAAAAACAAATGCATACAAATGATTTCGTCTGAGTTCTTAACAGCAGAATATCAATCCAACTATCTACCCACATCTAGATGCAAACAGTTCTCCAGATATTTAGTTCATATCCGTTAAGCTCTTATTTAGAATTTGCTGTTTATATGCACCTTTATATCCCAATCCCAAATATCCATGTAGACATGAATAAACAAACCATTTTGAATATGACAATGTGAACCAAGCTTGCACTCACTGCAAAAATCCCATATTCCATCTATCACAATTAGGTTTCTCATGATCAGGATATGAGCTTCTTGCGAATGGTGTATGGCGTCCACATGTGCCAGTTCACAAACAGAATACTTGAGTAGCCTAAGTGTTAAAACAAATACTGGCATGTGTGTAAACACAGCCTTTAATAATGGACTAACAGAGCATGAACAGACTGTTCACAATGTTACTCCTTGTCTGTTATTTCTATTAGGCTTAGAAATGAAGGGTCAGTGTTGTGATACCTGTAATATACAGCCAGGTGTCCTTCCTCGATCTTGTGAATTGAGGAGTGTAGTAGGATGGCAATCACCCCTGCTATTGCTGCGACTACTGCCCCTAAATGCGCCATCGTCATCCTTACCAGCACTTACCTTCAGACAAAAAAGCATAAACACATTGAGATATTTAAACAGTATAGTACATATCTTACCATATATGAGGCCTTTTATGATAGGGTGTCAGTTATATTCACCAGATTGACGGTCAGCCAGCAAATGTAATGCTGTAACCTTCCTAGCAATCAGACAATTAATGAATGAAATGCCACTTATGAGACCAGTTGCACCCAAGTCACAAAATGACTACATGCACACTGTTAAACTAGCTACAATACACATGCGATGCTAATAAAGTTAATATGTCTGATTCCTATCCTATCCTCAATCCTATCCTTGGATTGAGGAGGAGCAATGTGGTTTTCGTCCCGGCCGTGGAACCGTGGACCAGCTCTTTACCCTCGCCAGGGTGCTGGAGGGGGCATGGGAGTTTGCCCAACCAGTCCACATGTGCTTTGTGGATTTGGAGAAGGCCTACGACCGTGTTCCCAGAGGCATCCTGTGGGGGGTACTCCGGGAGTATGGGGTGGATGACCCCTTGCTAAGGGCCATTCTGTCCCTGTACCAAAGGAGTACGAGACTGAATGGCCCTTAGCAAGGGGTCATCCAGATCGGAAGAGCACACGTCTGAACTCCAGTCACCAGATCATCTC
>CABFOS010075957.1:0-10221 GCA_900660315.1 Diretmoides pauciradiatus | reverse complement strand
GTGTGTATATTAAGTCTATGACCAAGTACATTATTACAATAACACAGCATAGTACCATTAGGGACTTAAGTCATGAAGCCACCAAAAAGCAAATGTCATGTTCTAAAGAAAAATATTAGATTGCACTTGGTGGTATGACAACATGACTGAAAAAGACTTGGCTTGGCCTAGAGGCATGAATTTATTCAGTTAAATAAGATGTATAATGATGTATAATTTAGAATAAGTAAAGCAATTTTCTCAATGAGGATTTAAGCACAAACAATTTAGCAGGTAGATTTAGCTTGAATTGACTGTCGACTTGTAACCACTTTGCACGGTGTGCCATGCTGAAATTTGGGGCTTTAACTTTTTGTTTTGGGGTGTCACTTAAAACATGATTAAAACATGACGTATAGTCCCATCTTGTGTCTAACTTGGTCACAACCCCAGCATAACACAAAACCAAGCCCTTGCAGAGAGAAACCTGTATTTCCACCACAGTCAGTCCTGTGTAGCTAAACTACCTCTATGTGATAATGACACCTCATCTGAAATATGAACCCAGTTCCTCTGCTACACTGCAGCACAAAGAACACAGCTCAAAACTGCAGATCTGTTACAAGTTAGCAGGACTCCTATTACGAGGAAATAAAAATCACTAGCAGCAGTCATAAAAACTCCACCCCAATTCTGCATTCCTCCGACTGGTTGGCTTTTAAAGGTTCACCTCATTGTTTTCATTGTAAAGGGCTTATCAGATCTAAGCCTCAGTCATTTCAAAATGTGCGTGCGTGTAGGGCATAAAGTTCGTGCAACTTTGTTCTCGTTACGACATGAGATACAAGAAAACACCACTACCACCGCTACAAACTTCGTCCTTCAATCTACCCAGATCAACGAGAAGGAGCATACTGAGCAATGTGCCAGACTCTAGCTGCCAGGAAGTAAAGACAATGTAATCTTCCCCTCTCTCTCACTTCGTCAGTATACTTTCAGAATTTCTTACTTTTTCATTCCATGATTGATGGTTTAATTTCACACACCCAAAGCCTCCAGGATGAGGACCATGAACCTCATGTCTTTCAGGACTAATGCATGTTGACCTTTCTTCAACATACTGCATGGGAACCTCTCTGAGACTATTAAAAATCTACTCACAGACTTCAATTTCGTCAAACAATAAATCAACCCAACATGTGAACTGAACTCCTCTCCTTACCACCTCTATGTGTCTATGTGCATACGTGCATGCTTGTGTTTCAAGCTGGAGAGAGCTGCCTGTCCATGTATATTTGTGTCCCCTCAGCACATCTGGCTCTTGTTACAGCTCCTGTGACCTGTGTGTGGTTCTGCTCCATCCCAGCCCCCATCCCTCATCTCTGGGAGAGCAGGGTAATGACTGAGTGGTGCTGGGACTCTATTGCTGGAGTTCCCAGGGCCCCTGGCTATATGGGTGTCCTCTCCTCTGCTGTAGGTTGGAGACGGCTGCCTGCTGACCAGTTGGGATTCGTTCTTTTCTCCTGCAGAATAATGTTTTTGCTTGGGAGGATGGGGTGCAGCCAGTGTTGGCTTGGTCCAGGCATTTATGTCATCCTCAGGACGTGTCTCCAAAAGCACTGATATATGAGCTGCTCTTGCTCACGATATTTCCCTCAGCTACTACTCTCATGGGTCCCACTCCCATCAATGGCAGTTGTATGAGAATATAGCAATTAATGCTTTGACCTAATACAATGTCCTTCATACTGATTAACTGTTCAAAAAGGTAATTGCTGAAAGGGTTACACAGTTTATCAGTGGTAGAGCTGGGCATAATTCAAAGAAAATACTGAGATTACAATACTGACTGCTACAATTGAGAGAAGTGCTTAAAAATAAAGGCATTTTGAGTAAGAGTATTCACTGTTTTGTATTTACAAAACATTTTATGATATGACTTTATTTTTTCCATATAGATAATAGTCCATAATAATTTAATCTATATTGCAATTCAGCATATATATATATATATATATATATATATTTGTTAAAAATATTAGTATATGCCTGTGACAAGAAGATGATAGATGCACTAGGGAATCTCACAAGATTATCTCAGTCAGTACACTGACATAGAACCAACATCAACTAAAGCCAACTTGTTTTGGTACCAAGAGATGTGTGTAGGCGTGACCATATTTCTTTCCATGACTGACTGCGTATAACTGCTATTGATTGTTTGGCGGAGATAGACGGGCTGAAGAGGCCATTTTGAGTCATTTGAGTCTCCAAAGGAAAATATACTTTTTCGTCTCTACTCTGCTTAGACTTCTATCTTTAGCATGCCTTTACTAAATCTTATTCTGGTATTTTCATTTGAGTAAACGTTCCATAGGATTTTTCAGAACCAGTTCAATATCATATTTTCTCATCTTAACCTCTTCTCAAATTGCATTGCAAGATGTCAACCATACAAATTTAATGTGGAAACCTATTTACAAACAAATTAATTTTAGCTAAGCATTTCAAATTTTCAAAAATTATCCAGACATTCCTTCATTACCTTCACTCCACTTTAAGTTTTTATGTTGTTTTAGCCAAAGATCTCAGCTAGAATTTGCTTAGAACAAATTGGGGCCAGCAAAACTGTGGCTGACTGCTAATTCTCCTCAAAATGACAATGAGCAGAGCTCAAATCATTATAACTGTTAATCTATTTATTCTTATTTATTCATTACAATCTGACAAACCTTGTACTGTTAGCATATGGGCAATTCCAAGTATGCCTCATACAGTTATCTGATTTCTGACATGCAATGTCAGCTCTGCACTCATTTATTTATAGTCAAACATTTGCTCTATGTATTTATCTACTTATCTACTGCTGTAAACTACTACAGTTGGCTTGCAACACATTTAACAGCAAAGTTAATCTCTCGATCTACTGACTTCCTGTCTGTTTTTTTAATTTTATTTGCTTGCTGTGTGCATGAGTAATGTGTACTGGCCTGAAAAGTGTCAACATAATGGAAAGCTAAATCCATTTGACATATTCACTTTCTATTTTCTACGTATCTTAAGAATTCAAATAATTTAAAAAAAATGTTATCAATTAAATGATTAAATTACAATGTGTCAGTTTTAATGTTTGTCATGGTATTGGTTTAAGATTTAAAATTTAGATACTTTCTCCCTATGACCACAGAAGCCTTCACTAGAGCAAAGTCAATGTCTGCAGTTCATTAACTTCTATCAAAGAACTGCAGCTGCATCGACATGAGCTGAGATCTGGGTCTGCTTAGTGTGAGAGAGGCCAGTGCATGGAATAAAGGGAGGCCCTCTTATTGATGGCAACACAAGAACCAAAGACAATGCAGAGTTACACTACTCTGCTGCTGATCAACCACCCCAGAGATGAGAGGAGATACATTCCTCTCTGGATGAGAACCCTAGCTTGTTAATGGGACCATCTAGCCCAAGCAAGGCCCGATCTGTTCAGACTGAACTATGTTTGCAGTGTTATCATTACGGCACTTCAAAGTAGCACCATCTCTAAGGGGCATCCTATGCTGGCTGTGTAGGGCATGCTCCGTTAGACATGTCAGTTCTCATTGGCTAAAGTAGGACAGAGCCACCGTACACACAGTGGCCTGTTAAAGATTAATGCAGATATTGCTCAAGCAAACCAGCTTACAAAACAAGGTAAAGCATAATGCAATATTTAAAAGAGTCAACCTACAACTGGTGTGTTTGGGTAACATGTAATAGTCAAGGGACGTAATAAGGCCCTTGGGGCATTCATGGATGAATACAAACGGTTAGTGATGCCATTTCAATAGCTGGGTTTGCATCCAGGTGTGTTCATGTGAATTATAATGAAATAAAAAGGCTTGCTTTTTACGTCAACAAAGAAATTATGCAATAACTAGTAATGGAAGAGTATTTGTTGTGTAAATAATGACTTAGTGATGTTTACAGCCAAAGACTGTCTGTAAAACATACACGAAAATCTCCCAGAAACTTCATTGTACAGCCATTAGCTTGTGCATTGTCTTTTCTTTGGACAGCAGGTAATATCATAAACATTAGCTGACACAAATTGAACACTAATTGATTCTCGAAAGGCACTTTCCATTTTTCATGTGGATGTGTTTTCTGAAATTACCACATTCTAGTTCAGGCAGTACAACTGAGGGCACCTGTGTGGGGCTGAGTGCGTCTCCTTACAGAGCTCAGCAGGCGGCTTCAGCGCCATCATCTCTGGGACAATCATATACTCTCATCTTCAACTACCTACAGCAAAGAAGTTAATTGTTTCAGTTCTCCAGGGAACAATTATGCGCTCCAAACCTTGAGCCTCTCATTTCTGGGTCTGGTGTTTTCAGTTCCACACTAGCTGTACCATGCAACGAAGCTACATTCATGGTGCGACTAAGAAAAATCATTTGAGTCAAACAAGGTCAAAGATGATTTAGCACTTACCAGACTGCCCAGGTCCAACAGTTAGCAGAGACCTGCACTGGAGAGTTTTGAATTTTTTGCGTGAAACAGTTCCCAAAAATACAAAATTATATTTATATCTCTCCAGAACCCTTTCTGACCAATTTCCGACATGGGAATTGTATGCGTCATTTATAAAAACATGGTATGAATACTGTCATCCACTATGCTCTCTGGCAGTTGACCTCTCCCAGAAGGGGAATGTAAGGGGGGGGGGGTCTGAGAACTGAGAACCAAATTATTGCTGCCTTCAAATTGGCTGGAGACACTCTTAAGCACATGGCTGGGTCATTAGTTACTGAGAGAATAGTAATCATCCCAAGCACTTAGCAATGACAAAAAATGTCCATCTCCACTGCTCCTACTATAAGCTTGTGTAAAATAGAATATTAATCCATTCGTGAAAGGATCTGGTCATGCCCAGCTCAGAAGGGGAAAAATAAATAACAGACATAGGCCATGAGTGCAGCAAGGGCACAAAAAACCCCAACAGTGTTCACAAGAAAGGAAATCACAGTTATGAGAAACGCTGTTTTCCACTTTGGAGTAGGAAAGGAGGAGGCATTTATTTATTAATTACCATTTTTCTTCTACCTCTGGTTAAAAATAACCAAAGGCAGGTTTTGCTACATCAAAACATAGTGGATTGTGCGTTTACATAGTTTTCTGATGAATGGACACACCAACTATTTTTCACATTCCAGTCAATTTCCATCACAGGTGGAGGGAGCAAGAAAAAAAAATCATCATTCTTTGAAACGTTGGCATCTGAATAATAGCTCTTTTGAAAGAATGTAGTGCTGAATGACATAAATCCTGTAGCGGATTTACCTTTAGCATGTTGACTTTCCACAACCCACTTACTGTAGTAAAATATAAGCTATATTATAAACATGAAGTTACTTTACTATTTATAATGATAGCAATGTAATTAGTTGTCTTGAATCATAAGGATAAGACCATAAAGCCAGGGGCAGTAAATTACTCAACAAAAGGTACAGCTCATAAAAAGCCCCACAGCATGTCAAGGTGCCAAGTAAAACACTCCAACCTCATCAACATGAAGGGAAGCTGTCATGAGCTGCATATTTTAACAACAATGCCTGAGTGATCTACAAGGGGGAAACGTTTTCCTTGTTTGATTTTCTGACAAAATACCGTGATTACAATGCTGTTTAGCAGCCGACATGGAAGTCTTGGATGTCGGACCTTCCCAACAGCACATGAACACAGCCTAATAGTTATGGCTAAAACATAAAAATGTGTAATGGCAGAAAGCCCAGATCCAGATCACCACTAAAGGGTCAAGGGCTATCTGTCCATCAAATTTCAGCTAAATCAATTTTGAACTTCCTGAGATATCTTAAACAGACAGGAGTGAAAACACAACCTCCTTCCAAACTTATTGGTGTAGGTAATAAAGAAGGTTGGCTCCGTTTTAGCAGTGAGCAAAATTTAGCTATTTTTCAATTAAGTCCTTGATCTTGTGGTAATTCAATCCTCTTTTCACATTATTGTATAATAATTCTCTTAATGTATTCATGTTATTCCACTTATTGCTACCATTACAGTAGTAATCTGATTTAGTGCCAGGCTAATTTCTATTCTATTTCTATTCTATATGATAGAATCACTGTTTGTTTGTCTGTCCCTACTTAAATACACGTGTAATGCAAGCACAATGGAACTAGCAATAGCACAATCATTTAAGTTCCATTGAAAACTTACTGTGCAAGTGTTAAGCACACATCTGTCTCTCTGTCCTTTGAATACTGGCTGAGGATGTTAGCAGAGTCTCTTTTGTAGTCATGTGATTAGAGAGAGCATAAGAGGAAAGTCTGAACTGGGGCTCCGGCATCCTCTACTTCTGTTAGTCCCTGATGAGCCAAGCATATGGTGCTCACCTGGAGGTAGACACAAAGGCCTACCAATTTGATTGACTGCTATGACCTGCAGCCTTCCTCAGATTGTTTTGTTTAGGGTTTAGCCATGGTAATGTAAGTTCTCCTATGTGCCCCAAAGAAGACCTCCAAAACAACAATAGCTAGTAGTAGTTGTCACAATATTGGAATTTTGACTTTGACACCAATTCAAAGTTAGAAAAATTCTATATTACTACGATACCACAGCAACCAAGACAAAACATCAAGGAATGTGTTACTACACAGCAGACAGCTTTGTAGCAACTTTTCTACAGGGATTTTGACATGTCATCATCTGTGGGGGTTTGCATCATTCTTCCTGACGTCAGGATTGGGCTTCTGTATGAATGCTCACCTTGGATTATGGCACAAAGGACTGGAACATCAAATCCTGTGTATTGGTAAATGCCACCCACACATGCACACATCATCCTCTCTGAAAGGTTCACCTGCTTGGGGTGCCCCTCCTGTCCACTCACTGTTCCACCCATAGCCATGAATTATTATTGTATAGTGTATAATATAGTTTATTATTATATATTATATATAGTGGCATAATTACTAAATCATACCACTTATCAGATCACATATAATTTGTTTGCTTGATTCTTCTTGGCTCCAAGTCCTTTCCTTAATGGGTAGTTTCAGCTCACTGTGTGTGGTCGTGAGAAGTGGGGGTGCTGGCAGAGAATATTTAGGTTGCCTCAACAGCCCATTGAGCATCAACCTTGTCTGATGGACTTTGTGGCCTTATTCCGAAAACAAACGCTACTACTGGTCAGAATCATACCAATACCAAGTAATTCTTTTGATTCATGTAATGCGCCACACTTCCAGCTTTCCACAAATAGAAAGAGAAACTACTGCAGAGGTGCGAATTGTGGTTGAAACACTGCAACCAACAATGGCATGAAGACATTCTAGCATCCTGTTGAAATGTTATACAGCATATCCCTCCAAATCCCTGGAGCTCAACACTCACTTTATTGCACCAAATGAAGTAAACTAAATTCAAAGATTCATGATAATCAGAGTAGACCGTTTCCAGAATGCCAATCATTTGGTCTTTATTAGGCAATATCCAATGACAAAATAGTAAACCAAAAAGGTTAGGTTGAAGAATAAGCTGCTGTTGAGCAAACAACCTTGGGAAATGGATGGCTTACACTTGCAATCTGTGTAATAAAGAATAAAAATAAAATTAAAAAAAGCTATTTAAATGTATGCATTGCAACAACATAAGTGCTGCTGGCAACAGAAGACAGTAGCCTAACAAGTATAATTGCTAAATGGTAGCACAGTCCAACAAAAGGTCTATTCTGCATGTCTGAATGGATTCCAGACATGTAGAGAAAATAGTGTAGCTTTGCCAGAATCAGGGTCAGAATAAAGATTAGTCAGGAGGTGTTACTGATCTGGCCAATGATGCTTGATAAAACTGTCCCTAGTCAGCCAAAATGGAGCCTAATTTTTATACCTCAAAACATCACAAAATCTGCACCACTTAACCCACTTGCTGAAACAAGGCAAACCAATACAGCTCCCGGTGTCCTGAACACAGTATATATGCAAGTACATGCCTTTAAATGTCTTGTCTGGATTCCTGAATCCCCATGACCAATGCATAGTTAAAGGACTTCAAGATGTGTACGATTACTCATTAGTCTGCATGCTGTGATTCAGAGGATAAACAACATTCTTGGTCATGAGGAGTAAGAGCGTATGGTCTAACACAGAACACTGGTGCCCTGTAAAAGTAGTGAGGCTATAGAGGAAGACATCTCTATTAAGAGCTGCCCCGTCTCATTCAATTAGGCGTTGGGCTGCAAGTAATTTCCTGTAAAACTACAATCACATATCGAACATCACAAAAATGATCCTTAGCATCCTTAATCCCATGTCCCATACTCTGCACATAAACCACATAGTCCAGTGTCGTACTTGTGTGACTCTTTAAGTCTATTGTTCTCTTGGTATGCTTCGCAACCGTCAATTACAGCTCCATTTTCTAAAATGCCATTGTTTAAAAACCACAGTTTTTTGATGCTCGCATTTTGAGATGGGTACTAGAAGATCCTAAAATGTTAGTGTGTTGGAATAGCAGCATCACATTTCTGAGTACAAGATCAAGCTCTGCTAGGTAGCTTCCTGTCCTTTGTCTATCCAAGAAGTTGATCCTTTATTTAGATGCTCATTTTATGTTTGTTGACAGTGCTTAAACTCACATTAAGAACTAGCTTTTAGCTCATAGCAAAAAGTTTGTTTTAAGTGAAAAATTACCTCCAACACCCAAACTGGGAAAAGAGGTGCAGAGCCAAAATGGGCCGGTGCAAAAAAAAAAAAAGCCTTGGTTTACTGCACTGTGTCCCACTTTCCATATATAAGTTGTACTCTTTAAAAGGGATAGTTCAACATTTTTGGAAATAAACTGATTTTCCGTGCATGAGGACCTATTTCTTGATGAATGCGCTCAGCGCAGTGATTCCGAGCTGAAACAGCCTAAACCTGCCCGGGATTTCGTAGCTTCAGCTCAGAATCACTACACTGTCAAGAAATAGGTCCTACTATAACTGCTTCTAAAACGACATCTAATTTTTGCATTTTTATTTCTATTCGTGTTATATACACTGGATACAATGTGTAAATGCTTTAGAGTTGGAAGGTGTATTTCTTCATTTTTGACAGAGCCAGGCTAGTGGAGGGAACTGTTTCCAGTCTTTGTGCTAAGCTAGGCTAACACACTTATTTTTCTAAAAACTGGACACACAGAAATTAAAATATCGATCGTCTCGTCTGACTCGGGTAAGACAGAAAATTTTGTTTATTTCCCAAAATCCTTAAGAATGTATGTGTGCAGGCTGCCCGGGTATTGTAGCAGTAAATCCCGCTACCTACCAACCCTGAGGACGCAGGTTCAATCCTTGGGGTTGCTACAGGCTTGGCCAGGCATGGGAAAGCCGGAGGAGGGGATTTGTCCTGGTCGTTGCACTAGCGCCTCCCTCTGGTCGGTCGGGGCGCCTGTTTAGCGGGGAGCGGAGCTGGGTAGGATAACGTGTTCCTCCGCACGCACTACGCCTTCCTGGCGAAACTCCTCGCTGACTGGTGTAAACGAAGCGGCTGGCGACTTCACATGTATCGGAGGAGGCATGTGCTAGTCCACACCCTCCCCAGGCCGACAGAGGGGGCAGAGCAGCGACCGGGACCACTTAGCCAGGGGGAATTGGAAATATAAATTGGGGAGAAAATGGGGTAAAAAAAAAAAAAGAATCTATGTGTGCACATATGAGGAACTGATGAAACGCTACAAAAAAAATTGATTGGGGTTTCAAGCGTTTTATGCATGCCCAATAGGAAGCAGTCAAAACCTCTTCTGTCTAAATGAAAAGAAAAGAAAAACTAGCCTAAACAAAATTACAATGAAATGATCACACATTTTCTAACCACAAAGGCTTTTTTCATGAGAAGATGTGGTGAGCTTAAAGGAAGACCTGGTTAAGTAGTTTCCATTCACGTCAACCAGGGACTTATAAAGAAGAATACAACGTCACACAAACAGAGGGAATGTTTGATTTATTTTAAACGTCGCCCACCCCACACCTACTGTTCCTGACAATAAACTATGGGTTTTAATAAAAGAGGTTTATTGCGCAGTATTTGCACTTGTTTTAATTTGCCTGTTTTTATTTATTTTCTTGTTTCTTCATTTTATTATAAAGCACTTTGAGCTACACCCCTGTAGGAAAGGTGCTATATAAACAAAGTTATAAATAAAGTTTATTATTAATATTATTATTAATTTATAGTCTTCTCCAGACAGAAGATGTTGTTCATCAGATCA
>CABFOS010075954.1:0-15138 GCA_900660315.1 Diretmoides pauciradiatus | reverse complement strand
CCAATGCACAATAGTAAAGGGAATCTCCTGCGCCTCAGCCCCTCCGGCTGATGGAGGTCGGTGCTCTCGGAAAGGACAGTAGGCTATAATACAACAATTGGGTAAACCCAAAAAGATCCGGAGCACTCGAATCACTGGAAAGTGTTTTTAATATAAGGTGCACAGAGCATGATATTTCTTCTATTGTGCGTCAACAGGAGAGACCACAAGTGTCTCATTAAAGACAGAACGATCCACTGGGGGGGAGGGTGAATATCATAGGAAAACCACAAAAACAGCTAGGTAGCATCTACAAGGAAGTGCTTAGGGAAAAAGCTGGTAAGATTGTAAATGATCCGTCTCACCCACTTCATAGAGAGTTCGAACTATTACCCTCAGGCAGTCGTTACAGACTACCTAGGGCAAACCGAAACATTTTCAAGAACTCCTTCATTCCCAATGCCATTAAAGCACTTAATGAATCTGGGACTCGTTAGACTCCTACTATTGTTAAAGTAGGAGTCTATTATCTGTGGGCCTGGGGATGTATTTTCTTCATTCTCTGCACATTGTTTAAGGAACGATCTTGTACATGTCTGTTGTGTTGCTGTTGTTGTTGTTGTTGCTGTGTAATTGTGAGACCGAAGACAAATTTCCACATTGTGGACAATAAAGTAAACTAACTAACTAACTAACTAACTAACATCTTGATCTGGAAGAGTTAAGTTACCTACTGTCCTCTAAAAAGTACTAAGAGTCCTTTTTTTCGGTGGACATTTTTTTGTGGACCGAAACTCATCATTTGGAAATGACGCTGCTGTCCCGTGGCAGCCATGATACCATTATCATTCACCTTTCAGACCAGAACTAACCTCATTACCAAGGAATGTGTCTTACTCATATGTACTCTCCTCCTCTCTATCGTTTATTGGCAGGGCATGCTACCTTTTTGGAAATAGTTTGAGGGGAATTAATGAAATTAAACAGGAATGGAAACGGATTCCTCTTATCTTTTCTAATGTCCCTTATTTGCCCCCCTCCCCACTTACAATGTTTAAAGGTGACATGGGAGTTCCAGAGACGTACATTTGATAGCCCAGAGCTATCGTCTCCTCTGGAACCCATTAAGACGTATATAAAATGTCTTCCTAGCAGTTTGATTTGTAGTTAGAAGGTTAACCCCTCAAATGTCTGTCTGTGGTTCTTGTGAATTTGAAACCCCAGTAGTGAGTGATTGTTTCAATGTAAATGGGGCATGAAAGCCCTTCTATAACTTCTCTTTTGGGTCTTGTCATGCTCGATTATAAATCTCGCAAGTGACTTCTGGTTTTTCGAGTGGCCATTGTACAGTTGCAAAGAAAAGAAAACACCTTGTATGCCCTGGTGTATATTTGCTTAGAGCAGTAAAATAACAAATCAATCCGTGGGGTTTCTAGAGACAGTCACAAGATGAGAGAGACACTGTGTCAACATGATATCTGCTTGTTGTGACAGTGGGACCGCTGTGTGCACAAATACAGGGCTGAGTTCTGTAGGGAAGTAACTGAGGCTGGCGCGGCGTTGACACCTCCAGCTGTCTCCAGGGCTGGAATAAAGATCTGACACCCGCAGTGGTCCAGCACACAGACACCAGCTGGGCCTGGAGCCAGAGAAAATGTCTTTCACCTCCTCCATCAACACCACTATTCCCCCTCTCCTTCTTCACAAGTTTCTCTCTCTTCAACCTTCTTTGTCTTTATCCTAGTGATTGTTCAACTCCACGTTGTCGTCTCTTTATACGCTTACCCGTACTCTTTTTCTTCTATTCGTCCAACAGTTTCTTCTCCATATAGTCCAACTGTCATCTGACCCCCCCCTTTCCTTTACTCTCTCTGACGCATCCTTCTTCCTCTCTGGCCTGTGTTCTCTTTCCCTCCCTCCCTCTGCTCCCCCCCTCCTTCCCCCTCACAACTCCTTTCCAGTGACACACAACTGATTTTCTGCCAACTTTTCTTCCCTCATTGAACATCGGTCTTTGTGGCACAGTAGCTCTTGACTTCTGTGATGACTTCATACCGGCTCTCTTGGCTTGGGTAGCGGTCAACTCAAGCGGAGAATGAGGACTCTTAAGTATTGCAAGTGCTGTATTCTACAAATAGGGTGGAAGATGCAGTGATGTGGGAACATACAGTATCATGCACTCTCAATACAATACACCCTGAACAGAAAAGACGACAGTACATGAGTGCAGTCCGGAACGTAGAAAAGTGGTGCGTGTTGGGTCATCATGATGTATCATAGCATACCCAAAGCGAATTCATAAAGTTTCAAAGGAGACCAAATGACAGTTGTGTAGGGCTTATGGACATCTTTTAATTGTTGATTGGCAAGGTAGGTTGCCTAGTGGTCAAGATACTGAAAGTGCCCGTTGCTGTCAAAGACCCACTCAGCAAAGGGTGAACTATGCTTTCTGCAAGGGTCTCCCCCTATACCCGGACGTGCATAGGCTCATGTGAGTGCAAAATAGATGGGAAGTTGATGACAGCCATTCAAAGTTTTCTCAAAACATTTTATTTGAAAGACTACAGGAAGAAATGTATCAAAAATGATGCTGGGACAACAGTTGCTTGCACCCATCCTTGGGGTCAAACATATATATTCTAATTGATGCTATTTTGAAACACAAGACCAAAACAGAAAAAACAACATGATTTGCTTATTTTTCTTGGCCAAAACTTTGTAGCTGCACAGGATTCCTACATAGATGCACAATGCACACATTTCGTGTGGTCAGAATAGAGTGCCTAACCTCTGTATGTAAATGAATACCAACCTGCTACAATTGGAAACTGGCCACATTAGCAAAATGTACTGTGACACAAGGCAAAGAGTTGTTGCTTGAAATATGTCTTTGTGGATCTATCTTTGCTACAGAAAATAAAGCATAATGTATACAGCATTCTGGAGCACTTGGATAGAACTTGTTTCTCACATACACTCTGAAAAAGACACCATTGGCCTGTATTTTGGCCTTCTTATAGAATGGCATACTGCCTTGACCTATAGACCATGCGTTTAATATTGTAGCTTTCGCTGACTATTCCCTGAGAGTCACTTATTCCCAACTGTTGAACATTTCAGAAATTGCATGAGTTGCACTTTGAAGACAGCATGAGATGGTTACACCATTATTTAAACTTAATATGTCAATCATTTCAGCCACGAGTAGTTCTGTGGGTTAAATTCTCTAACCACAAGAAATCAGCGTTTGCCAGGAAGTCTTTATGTTCCAGCTTAGAAATCGCCTCACTATGTTCAGTAGATCTGTACCATTCACCAGCATTACTTTAGACAATATGTACATATTTATAGCAAAATACCATCAAGATGAATAATACACTCGTGCGGCAGTCAACGACAATTTTTTAAATCATCTGTACCGTCTATTCAAGTAGAAGGAGCCAATCATTTATCACACAGAGATGAACTAATCACACAACAGATCAATACCTGGGACTTTTATGTAAAAATAGACTCCATTCAGTTTTAACTGTGAGTGATATTGAATCATAGGGACTGAAGAAGACTGCGGAATGCAAAGAAAACAAAATCTACGCAAGATAGTTTGAGTTGCACACAGAGTCACTGGCAGATTTTCTTTGTGGATTACAGTGTCAAGGACCACAGCTATAAAAGATCAGTGTTATTCTAAGTCATTTCATTGCGAAACTTATTGCTCCATTTAATTACTGGTCCATTTTCCTGATAGCTATGCATAGAAGTCTAGACATTGAAGTGGAGTAGTAGCCACAACGTTTGGTCTGAAATACTGGCAAGCTGTAACACCAATTAATTAGTTAAACCTTTGGTGTGGTGACGGAAACCACACACATCCGACTTAAAGAAAAAGCTTTCAACATTATGAATTTGTCCCCTCAACTCTGTCGCTGTATTTTTCACATACTTCATTACCAGTTCCTGCTCACTTTCAGCGAGATTTAATTGGATATAAGCAAAGTGTAATGGTACAGCTTCAACTGCTGAGGTACATGTCTTGCAGCGAGCGAGAAAGCCACACTGGCTTTGATGAAGTCTCCAATGCTTCTAAGAGGGTGCGGAAAGGGAAAGGATTGCCTTCAGATGTCATTTGGAGGAAAAATGCTGATGCGGTGGTAAACGAATGCAGACGAAAAGCTAGAGAAAAAAGTGAAATAATGATCACAGTCTTGACGTGGTTCACAGACAGATTTTTGTGGTCACCCAGCAGCGTTACAGAAGCAATTCCCAGTTTCGGCTCTTTTCCCCAAATGTTTTCCTATCCCTGGTCTTACACTCACATTTTATAGGGCTCATATTCTCCTGTTGCTCGTAGTAGTGTTAGTCTGTGTTAGTATCTAAAAGCGGGCTTATGTAGAAGAGATTAATATACACTAATTGGATCCAGATTTGTCAGGATCTAGGCTATTTTAGTTTTTTGGAGGTGATGATGATAGTAAATCCTCAGACAGTCATTCCTTACTACTATTAGCGATTAAGAGTTTTCCTAATATTGTCCGTAAAAGCCCTCAGACCGTATTATCACCCGCAGCCCAACGTGTTCTATAGCCATGAAGTCAGTACCTCATTGACAATGCAAATCATTTCAGACCCTTTTGACCTGCTTGGCTTTTATACGAATGAGGGAGAAGATTCTTTGGTTTAAGCCTCTTAGTGACAGGAACTCTGGGCCTTGGGCCAACGGTTGTGACTGATGGAGAGGGTTGTCTCCTCAGCTGCCCCTGTACCCAGTGAGAGAACAAGCTAAAGATGTAGAGGCCAAATATAGAAGGCTATTTCTCACCCTGGGTTGATGGATTACCCTAAAGTCAAACTATGTCCAGTGTCCACACAGAGGTAACAATGTAACATAGGATGGGTAACTGCAGTTTTTTCATCTTGGCGAATCAATGTTCAATAAATTGAGTTACTTCTGCACATGGAGATCATTGCAAGCCTCAGAGTAGTATAGCTGGATGAGACCTAGAGTGCAAACAGTGTCAGAAGCCAAAGCGGGTGGCGTTTGTTTTGAAGGCTGTCTGCTCCCATCTCATACAGTTCTCTCAGCTAGGTTTGTGTTCTTTGGAGCCTAGTCCAACCAGATGTTTCTCTGTGAGCCACTGAAACTGATAGCTCATGACGCAGTGTCATTTTTCACAGCCGTATCTCACTGCTCCAGTCAACACCCACATAATGCTTCATTTCTGTAAGTGGAATCAATATGGATTTTTTTTTTCAAGTAATATTC
Organism: Diretmoides pauciradiatus; assembly: GCA_900660315.1. NCBI lineage: Eukaryota > Metazoa > Chordata > Actinopteri > Trachichthyiformes > Diretmidae > Diretmoides > Diretmoides pauciradiatus. The sequence goes on along the minus strand of CABFOS010075954.1, from coordinate 9,896 downwards.
TCCAAGAATCATTTAACGGGTACTAGTCTGGCATTTTTAAACGGCCTGAAAACAATCTTTCAAAGGCAAAGCTTGTGTGGGAGGATTTGGTTGTGAGTGGGGAAAATGTGAAACAAAAGAAGCAGAGGTCAATATGATTTTGAATCAAACAACATAATACTAACTCTGCTGCTGTTTTTTTTTGCAGCACACTCCAAACTGCATTACTGTTGTGGGGGAGGAACTTTTTATTTCTCTTTTCACATACCTTTGGTCCTTAATTTCTGCTCCACAATGCACATTAGAAAATTAGCACTGGCAGAAGGATTTCTTCTGTTTGAAGTAACGATCGACCATGTTAATTAAAGGAGAAAGGTTGCTATTGCACGGCATTGAGCTGTAGAAGATTGCATAGAAAGTTGCACAGTGAACCATGAAAATCAATACATGACAGACAGGAAGATCATAAATTGCTTGATGAAATGGTTTTGTTTGGTTTGCTATCTGCAACTTCCCACTCCCACTGTTCAATGGCCCCTGTGGTATGTTTGTATCTTTTCGACACAGTGGATTTATAGATGCCTCTGCATAGTAAATCACACTGAAATCAAGTATCCATGTGCTCTTTAACTATTGCCATGGCCAAAAATACCTCCACTTTTCCAGGAAACTCCATTCTCGTGTGTTAAATCAAGAAGCTTGTCGGATCAGAATGAAGTTCAAAGCCAGGTTCATTGCAACAATACAGTTCAGACAATCTAAAGTCCCAACAGATGCTACCCCCCTTCTGAGCAACATGGCAAAAAAAAGACAGTAGTGACCTACGTATCTACCTTATGAGGACCTTGTAAATAGTTGGTATAACTTTCTAAAAATAAATGACATGGATAGCCTTTAAACAATGTTGCACAAGTGGCTCCTATTTGTCTGGTGATCAGACAAGGTTTCTTTTTCCCATCAATATTTGTCAAGTCCAGTTTCTTCTATTGAGATATAGGCCGAAGTGGAATTAGGTCAGAATCAGAGAAGAAGAAGACAAACTCAACAGAGAGATACAACACTGCCATGCTCATATTATACTTTGGCAGTGTAAGTGGAGAAGGATGTCACAGTGGTCAAAAACATCTAATCTACATAATGCTGTTTCGGATGGCCCAGTCTATACTAAAATAAGGGCATCACTTGAGCAATTGTCAGTAAATATCTGATACGAATGTATGCATGTCTTAGTTCAAGGGCCTGCCTCTAGTTTGCATACAGTACGCACACACTCATGCACACGCGCGCACGCACACACACACACACACACACACACACACACACACACACACACACACACACACAAGATTACAGTCATTTCTGCAAGCATGTCTATCATTTTGGCAGAGCATTTTTGCGTTTTAGGGAAAAGACAATAAAAGATAAACATTCACTAGGAGACAGCACACAGTACATCACAAAAATTCCAACCATGGCTCTGACGGATCCTTGTATTTTCATATGCATTCTTTTGGGACTTTAAATTTAGCCCAGCGCAATCCCCGGCATTGTTCTGTTAGTGGAGAGCAATGCCAGACATGTTTTTGGACGCACAGCGATTGGAGCTTCGACGTGGACGGAGTCAAGTGCAGTCCAAGTTCGCCTCGCGCCACTGTGTCATCGACCAGACCCAGAGATGACTCACTGCACAACTGGAATCACGGGGGCCATGGTGTCGGGTATCCCATGTGCTCAACAATAACCAATCAATGTCAAGAAAACAGACTGCAGCACGAATTAGTCCAGCACTATGGGACATGAGAGATGTATGTGTGTGGTGTTGTGTTTCCCGGCTTGAAAGAGTTCAAGAAATGTTGAATGTTGAAGACATTTGTTTAAGCTCTTGAGGCCTATTAACATAAGATAACATAATGTAGATCATTTGTCACTATCTCCCAATCTCTGGTCTATTTCCTCTATATGAAGGACGTCTTCATTTGATTATATGAGTAAATCAATAACAAAATAATAAAATAAATATTTATCAAGGTTGTTTTGACTATAACTTAGCTTTATGTCCATGGAAGTGCTCCATATAAGCAGTTGAGTCATGAAGTCATTGAAGACAGTAATGCTTTTTGCCTACCCTTATTTTTATGCCCCTCAACTGGGGAAAACTCATAAGTCAGTCTCTAAAAGCTTCGCTCAACTAGAGACTGAACACATTCTTCAAGGTTTCGTTGCTCATACTGGGTGGAAACAATTAGAGTTAAAAAAAACTGCATTGCAGAACCAATCAAAAGTCTTTAGGGCAGCTCTTCATATTGGGGTGGTGACATGCAGAAGTCGTGTGTTCTTGTAAACAGTGTTGTACCAGCAACATGTGCATTATAGGACGGCTCAGCCGCAGTCGCAGAAGAAAACTCCTTCAAAGTTTATTGATGTTTGACGCGTTCGTGGCGAAACATATTCTTCGGTAAAAAACAAACACAATCTTAATGCTCGGGACATTTTCAATTGGTCATTTTCAATGTTTTTAAAAGCTCTGTGTTACAAAGAGATGCTATGTAGCTCTATACGCTATGTAGCTCTATACGCTATGTATCTCCAGGTTATTTCACTAAGGAGGAGAATGGGGCGAGAGCATAACTGCCGTTCTAGCAACTAACTTGCATTTAGAAATCCCCAGATGATTGGTAGGCGGCGAGATCTCCGATCGTCTGGTATCGCGAGACTACAACTGTGATGCCATTTCCTTTCTTTCAAAATCTGCTCATTTATTATATTTGTTAAAAATAGTACCAGAAAAAAAATCACTGCTGTTTCCAAATGGTCAACAAAATATGTTACAAAAAACAAGACTAGGTCAAAGCCCAGTGTGTGGCTGGACCCACGGCTGTAGTCGAGACCGAGGGGGAGTCCAAGTCCAGATTGAGTCCAAGTCCAGAGGTCAAGAGGACTCGAGTACTGCATCCCTGACTGTGTGCGCTCTCCCTCATGTACAATACAAATCTACATGAATACGGCTTGCATGCTATGGGCCGGGACAGACACACAGGCAGGATGGAGAGTTCACGGCTTTATTCACTTTATTCACACATCACCGTATTAAATATAAATGACCCGGTGTCGACCACTGCTTTCCCGCGGCGTCTCCTCCGGCCGGCGCACCAACAAGCTGACGACGACGGTCTGCCTCCATGTTTGTTTTGCTCTGTAGTCACTTGAATGCATTTCATCACATGTTCGAACATCACATGTGCGCATGTCGTCCAATGGTGTAACTTCATCACTCAGCTACTCAGTCAGTCAGCGACGTTCCCGTTTGTAGGGCTGGCCCCGCATTCTGCAGTCCAGCCCAAAACGTGTAATGTCTCTATGGTTATGTTATTAGTCCAGTAGTGGTTTGAGACAAACGCTTGTATACCGCAAAAAATAAATGGTGATTTGAGGAAAGCCAAAATATGCCTGCATGCTGCAGTCATCGTGCAAGGATAAATTATTACGAGAAATTTAAAGATGCAGATGCAGTTTTTGTACTATATTTAAATTGTTTTTTATTCCTAAAAAGTCACCAGAATGCAGGAAATGAAGTCTTGGTATTGAAAATCTCCCTATTTCTGGACTCTCAGGTTTGGTGAGTCCTCCTCAAACAATAAAGTGTTGAATTACATTTGTTGTCACACATGTTGATGCCCCGCTTGTAAAACTTACACATGCACGAGGAGGTGTGCTCATATGAAAATTCCTCAGTGGGTTTGTAAGTCAGTGAGTGCGTGGCTGGAGTGAGTGAAATTAATGAAATCTGTAATGGGTTATCAAAGAAGGAAACGTGATATCTGTGGCAGGGAACCCCACCTGTTTATGGGGAGAAGCCCTCAGTCTGTACTGCTTGATAGGGTTCACATCTTACTCCCCACACCCCACACCAGTCTGCTTGACCAAAGCACTGCAGGTGGGTTTCAAATGCTCCCCCATGCCAGAACGACAGGTGGATAGGCATGTTTTTTATGGTGTCTGACCTCTCTGTGTGTAATTTCCAAGACGTGCAACACGAGACGCCAGAAATGCCAGCGAGGAAGAGAGATAGACGGGGAGAACTGTATACCTGTGTTGTGACGTGTAAGGTTTATGTCTCAGCTGTAGTTCAGCTTGATTTTGAAAACATGTTATATCAGTGTTAAAGTAATTATCCGCCACATTTTCATAGGAATAAATATTAATTTTGCTGCTCTTTACCACCGACTGATATAACACAGTAGTGATTCAACCGATAGCCAGTTCATGAAAGCTTTACATTTGCTGTACTGAACACTTGGTTTCAGGTAGGTTTTTCCCAGAGTAAATCACACAGGAATGCATTGATGCATTTCACGTTTCCGGCAGCAGCAACAGTGGTTTGTTTGGAATAAAGAGTAGAACAGCTGGGTAGTTAGCTGGAGTAGCGATAGCCACCATGGCTGAACAGACAAAGAAAAGAGCGCCACCTACAGAAACTCAAACTTCATCAATAGAAAGACAAGACTAGGTTAAAACCTAGTATGTGGCTGGACCGTGTGCGCTCTCCCTCATGCCTCTTAACGCATGGAGAGCTGTTTTCTGTTCCTAGATGCACTTGAATGCATCACAATGTATTACAGTGAAAGTCGTGGCCAAATTTCCTAGGCGCACTTGAATGTATCACAATGTATTACGGTGAAATTCGGCCAATGGTGTAACCCTCCGCCAAACACTGGAATTTCCTATCCTGAATGGTACATTCAACACACCATGACATCGCCGAATGCCCAAATTTCCAGCCGCACTTGAATGTATTATCACGTGTGCAAAAGTCGACCAATGGTGCAATTTCATCAGTCAGCAGTAAATGCATCAGTCAGCCTGCTGTTGCAGTCCAGCCAAAAAGTGTTACTAGCCCTGAGTCAAATCCTTGCAAAAAAATATTAAAGAAATAATCAAATTGACGTATTACAATCTCCCAGTTTAAAGTTCATCCAGCTCATAGATAAAGCACACAAATCCAGACATAACAATTCATTTGTTTGTTAAAAGCGCTCGATGTCCTGTTGCAAAATAAAGTGGGCCTACAGCAAATCCTTTACCTTATTTCAGTAAAGGTGTCGCCATACAGTAGCTGCAGCTGTATACGCTAATAGCAAAGTACTTTTTGCTAGGGGCACACAGCATTCGAAGTCAGCCAAATGGCAGAAGATGCCAAACGCTTCACTGAGCAGCCAAAACCCAGGTAATGCCCCTGCAACCCACTTGGAAAATACCACAGTTAGTTGGGAATACCAAACCATTTCATGCCTTCCTACAAATGCACAAATGCCTCATCTAATAAGTCTGACGTGACTGTTAATCTTGCACTACTTGTAATGTTAGCCCTTTGTACACTAACCTTTCAGCCTCAGAAATTACAGTCATGCTATTTAACATTCATAACCTATATCCTTCATTACATTGTGTTCAGTACTACTGCATTATGGTACACTGTTCCATGTACTGTACTGTCTAATGCTCTGTACATCCTGTCATGTATGGCATCCTTCCTGAATGCATGAGTGATAGCATACTGAATACTGTATATGGAGAGGTATCTATAGTCCACTGCCTTTCGAATGTCTTGCACTGTCCCCTTGTAATAATGGATGTGCCATGCGCCATGTGTTCCAGTTTTGTTAGTTGTTGGCATGTCCCTTGCACCAGTGTTACCAAGACAAGTTCCTCTACTTAGAAAATAAAATGATTCCAATTCTGACAGGCTGCAGAATATCAAAGTCAGCTAATAGGACGTCTCCCCCCCCATTTTTTTACTATCGATGTCCATCCTGTGTTTATTAATCACCATAATATAAACATAATTAAAGGGGTATTAAGTAATGCATGACTTTTATCAGCCTCTATCAATGACCAAGGATTTGCAATAACATTGACAGGTCCCAGGCACAGCTTATTGTGGCCTGTAATTGACACAAATAATGAAGTCACATTTCACAATAGAACTAATTAAGCTAGCTAATTAGAGCAGAGCAACCAAAGATTCTAATCAAGAGGTATCACAATGTACAATATCATTTTGTGCTATGTGGCAGTACAAATCATACGTATTGCACCTTTAAATCCAGTGTAACTACTGTATGATGTAAAACTCTGGGAACAATTTGGGCTTGATGTAGATGAAACTGAACCACCGCAGCACTGCATCATCACTGCCAAGGTCATCAGTAAGTTTGTGTAACTGCGTTTTCCAACTAAGCTTTCCATCAGTTTTCAAAATAACTCCACAGCTCTGTGTTTTCCATTCTGTAAGACGTGCAGTAATACTACAGGATCATCATATTCTGTCCTTTAAGATCATCTCTACATGTCCTAAATTACTGTACAGAAGTGCTAATTATTTTCAATGTACAAGGGCCAATGTATAGTTAGATCAAAGTTAAGCTCTGGAATGTGTTACCCTTAAGGCTATTTTTAGCCTCTCCTTGCTAACTATCTGCCTTTTGGACTTGATTGGAGATTAGCACCATTTTCATTCTGGAACAGCCTGGCGATGGATAAACATCCCTCTTTTTATTTAGCAGCTCTGAATCCTCCTGCCTTGGCTAAGTGGATGGGACCTTCTATTTTGGGAGAATATTGCGAGGGGTATTCTAAAGAGAGACCTGGCTTGTTTTACCCCCTGATCAGTACCTATAAATAACAGATTTCTGCATGTGTGTGTGTGTGTGTGTGCATGTGTGTGTGTGTGTCTTTGTGTCTATATACATGCACGTGTATCTACAGTGCTGTGCAAGTGTTAGGCATGTACAAAACCTAGTATGTGGCTGGACCGTGTGCGCTCTCCCTCATGCCTCTTGGTGCATGGAGAGCTGTTTTCTGTTCCTAGGTGCACTTGAATGCATCCCAATGTATTACAGTGTAAGCTGACCAATGGTGCCAAACACTGGAATTTCCTATCCTGAATGGTACATTCAACACACCACGACATCGCCAAATGCCCATGAATGTATTAAATCATGTGTGAGAAAGTCGACCAATGGTGATGCTTTCGTAAACAATGAAATGAAAAGTTTCTTGATATCAAACAATAGTACATTATTTGATATTTAGAGAAGAGCAGTAATGTAAAACAGTAATGAAAAAAAACTATCTAAGATCAATTCATGTAAAAAACAAAACAAGTGAGTCCAGTGAGAAAATCCTTTCATTGTGTGCATTGTCAGTTGGACAGTGTTGGGGAATGTTACTGTTAAAAGTTGTTGGCTACTTTACTTCATTACTTATATTAAAAAGTAACTAGTTACATTATAAAGTTACTGGTTAGAGTACTTTTGCTTTACCCACTTCAAAAACATGTCATAGTAATACGGCTTGTGCTGCCAAGTGGGTAGACTGTTGCTCTGGGTTTTTTTAAGTATGCCAATATTGTTTATGTCAAGTGTATTTAGACTCAGCAGCATGCAGGATTTTCACTTTTTTTCTATTTAAAAAAAATTGCTCTAACAATAAAGAAAAATATGAAAGAAAAATATATATAACAACATTCTAATTTTTAAAAGTATCTAATAACGGATTACAAGAATTGAAAAACTAACACATGAACTTACTAGTTACCACAAATAAAACAACCTGAGTAGCTACCCTACAGAATGCAGACACTGGCTAGACAGCTGGTAGGCTTCAGGATTGTGAAGGTTATGATCACAGTTCTTTGGTAAGGCGTTTCCATCTCACCACCCACCCACTCACCATGGCCCCGGGGCCCCGAGACCCATATTCAGACCCCTGGACAGCTGGATCTCGGTTTTGGTTTCACCGCTGCTTTTGGCAATACAAACTACTGCAAATTACTATACAGTAGTCCGCTGTCTTGCATCCCACTGTCCCCTTGCACTGAACTGTATGTGAGGTCCTGTTGTCCTTGTACCATGTGTGTGTGTATTTACTTACTATGTCTCTGCAGGAATGCAACCACAACAAGACACACAAACAAATTCCTGTAAATTGAATGCGCTTTGCAAATAAATGGATTGATTTGGAAACATGCACCATAGAAAGACAGCGCCTAACCAGATATTCTGAAGAATGTGGAGACGGAGAGCAAATGATTCTCCCTCTCCTTGTGTCTCTTCCTCTCTGAGAGTAATTTTGATTTTTATTGCACCCCCACCTCTTCTCTTACTCTTTCCTTCTCCTTCTTCACTGCCTTCCCTTGCCCCATCGCGCCAGCTGTGGTCTGCACAAAAACTGATTTTCGGAGTGTTAACCACCATGTTCTTCCTGCCGACGGCAGGATTTCATTTGCAGAGCACAGGGGGCCAATATCTAGGGTAATTCCCAGGGTTTAGTGGCACTGATCTCTTCCCAGCTCACCTTGGGGAGAAAAATTAAAGCGGCGATAAGGCCTTACCCTGCCCTGCACCGTGTTCACCCCGCGCTGCCAGTTGCCTCAGTGCTGTCGGCCACTGCAGATTTACACAGATAACAGTCTGGTCAGACCCACAGACACTTTCTACTGACACTTACATGGCAAATTAAAGGTAGGATGAGTAGACAAAATATGGTAAATGTTAGAATTTAAGAACAGTAGAATGTTAGAATCAGAATTAGAAGTGATATACACGTTCATGCATGTTTAGGTTTATGTCTTGTTTCATAATGGCTCTGTGTCTGAAATTACTCACTACTGACTATATAGTGCGTTCGCCATTTTGTAGTGCTGGCCATATGCATAATGAGAATTGTTATACCCTATATAGTGAACTCATCGTATCCCATAATGCATTGTGAAAAGTATTGTACGATCGATGGTCACTAACCAACAGCCCTATTATATACCATCATGCATAGTGCTGAAAGAAAAAGAAAAAAGAAAAATGGCAAATGAATAATATCCCTTCTGAAATTAGTAATGAGCAATGAGTAGTACATTAGTTTGATTGAATAACGAGCCCAACACTGACCATGAACCATTAAATATTTCCCATTATGAATGTGCTGTGGAAACTATTACTCAGATACTTTACTTTTACAGAACAGATAAGCTAGTGTCTAAATATAATCTTCTACAATTGGCATTTTACCAGCATATTTTTTTTCCATTGCTAATATCACCCATTTTGATATGATAGGATAGGCAGTAACTACATATATATCATAAATTCACTACACACAGGAGGTAATTAAATCTTCTAAGCAGTAATTACGTTGAACCAGATGTACAGAGTATTCTACAAACATAGTATTTGCCATCCCTCCATTCCTCCACGACAGTTTTTAAAAACTAATATGGCAAAGCATTTTGACAGAAAAACTTTCTGCCAGTATTTTTTTCTGTCTTCCAAGCAGCAAATTACTTAGTGTTTAATGAAAACCTTGTCCATGACAATTTTTAGGACTAGGATAAATGTCATTCCCGGCAAATATGACTTCTCCAAAATCCTAATTTAATTTAAAATCAGTTAAAACCTGACAGCATCTCATTCAAATGGGGGAAAGACACATCAGTGCTGTGCCGGTTAAAACAAATTAAATGTCAAAAGATTCATTCATTTTTACAATTCAATCAAAATGGCGACAGTGATAGTCTTTCCCAGTGTGTTTCAGGGAATGTAAAATTAGTGTTATTTCTAGGAGTGTGTGTGTGTGTGGGGGGGGGTGAGTCTGGCTTAAAGGTTGGTGGTCCAGTCAATGACATTGCTTGTCATCGCCCTAGTAGTGTGTGCCTGAGCTGTGTGATGGGAGCAATTAAAAGTCTAGGTCTTGTTAACCATGTGCTCAGGCTTAGCACAGTGGAAGTGGAAAATAAAGGGGACCAAATAGGGCGCAGGAAACAGACGTGTGCTTTATGGCCGCCATCATTCACTTATGCAGACATACATGGTGTGAACATTATGTAGATGAAATGACACATTTCTCATCTTACGTTTTTCCTT
>CABFOS010075952.1:0-20953 GCA_900660315.1 Diretmoides pauciradiatus | reverse complement strand
GGTGGACTCCTGCTCTTCATACAGCTCTCTCTCTCTCTCTCTCTCTCTCTCTCTCTCTCTCTCGCACACACACACACACAGAAAAAACAAAACAAATCTCTTTCTTCAGTTTTGCATTAGGTCACAGGAACTGAGGGGCAGGTGGGGGTTGGTGCTGGGAGAAAAGAAAAAAGGGATGAACGCTAGTGGCGCAACCCCCTTGATTGACAGTCAGGGTTAAACGCTAACAGCAACAGAACTAACTCAAAGAATAATACTGAGATCACAAGGTGAGGTTAAAGAGAGTTGAGAGTTGAGAGCAGTGATCTCTCCCACTATACCTTTGGGAGAGATTGACCTATTTGCTTCCATACCAGTTTACTGTATACTAAGAAGTGGGTGTTGAGAAGCAGGGTAGCAAAAATACAGTCAGTATTATTTTTCTCTTTCTTTTTAGGTTTTTATTCCAATCTGCATCAATGCCAACATCAGTAGTCTCCTGGCCAATGGCAAAGAGGGAATTCCGGGCAGAGTGTGCGTGAGTCATTTTCTACCAGCATTTTCCAAATTCACCCTGCCTGCCTCACTTTAAATAGTCCAAGGAAATGTCCAAATGACCTAATTATGAGTCAGGCTTTTCTAAGTAGCCTATGTCAACGCATGACATGGTATTCCAAAAACGAGTCACTCAGAAGCAGTGGTACTTTGGTGGCACGGAAGAATGTTTTTTCATCTGTTTGGATTCATTACTGTTACGGTGGGACAGTACGCTGGATTCTGTCTGAGTCTATGTTTCCCTTTGTTGCGTCTCCGTCCTCAAGGCTACGCTGGCCCGGGCAGACCTTCAAAGGCTTGCTGATGCTAAATGCTTTGCCAGAGCCACATTTTGACCAGATCACTCCATCACACTTTTATCTATGTCACAACACCACAAAACCACAAACTCTGTTTCAGTAATACTGTACAGCCTGCTCATCCAACTGTGTCTATCTTAGGCAAGGCACGTTTATTTATATAGCACATTTCAGCAACACGGCAATTCAAAGTGTATTACATAAAACGTTAGAAGCATCGAGACAGAGCGCAGCATTACAAACAGACACTTGAGCTACTGACTGCTGAAGTTCCCACTCCCGCCCTGGCATTGATGGGCACACACACACGCACACACACACACACACACACGCACGCACGCACACTCACACAGAACACAAGAGCTGCCCTGCCCAAACAAACACTATTAAATAATTGTTTCTATTTTGAGCCCCCATACTTTGGTCCACCTCAGCAGACTACATATAGCTGCACCTAAAGTAGACCTTGGAAACGACAACAATGAATCCTGTTCAAACAAAAGCCTCATTCATACCAATTGAAGCTTAGTTAGACTCCCGTTTAGAGACATTTCACTAGGATTCTAACTATATCCTTTTATTGTGTTTGTTTATTTAGTACTGTGGGAGAAGAGATGGTATGCGTCCTGCTCAAAACCACTTTATGGTAATGGTTTGGAAATGGCCAAGACAATTAAAGCAAAATGAAGGGGAAAGTGACGGACTGGTTGCAGTGCTTTGCATTCCTGCCCAGCGCTTAAGCTAAGTGCTTTGCCGATGAGCCACCTTTGTGTGAGAGAAGCCCTTTTAATTTGCAGCTGTAAAAACTATGAATACTAAGCATGGGGGGGGGATGACCCTGGGGAGTTAAAATATCTGAAATCAGATATAACCAGAGTTCACCTACAACAATTGCCGCCTGGGAATCTAAAAATCAGGTGGGGAGATGGAGGGAGGGATGATATGAGGAAGAGGAAAGGACGTCAAGCAGAGAAGAGAGAGATTCCAGCTCCTGGGGCTCTGAGTGCTGAATGCCAATCTACCTCAGACCCATGATGGGATCATACAGAGGCTTTTCTACAACAGATGAATACAGTTCAGCAGGTTCTTCTGCAACATGCCATGGAACCTGCTGTACACCTGTAGATTAGTTTTGATCTCCCATCTCTCATTTTAGTAGGGTAACAACTTTATCATATGCATCATTCCTCACTTTCCAATAATAGAAGATTTCATGGATAATCATTTTGACTGTCCTCCATTCATATCATATCTTGGCAGAGGCTTCACCGGCCCTCTGGTAAACAATTTTTCCCATCTGATAAGCAAGTGGAGTAGCAGCAGTGCATGCTCTCCCTTTCTTCCGTTTGATCCCCTTTTCTGCCTCCTCTTTATATCCTCCTAATTTTTGTTCCATCTCTCTCTCTGCTTGACTTCTACTGTGTTTATATGAACCGTATCTGTACTAATGAGGCACTGTACACTTCTACTCTTCCTAGGTCACACACTCTCTCTCTCTCACTCACTCTCTCTCTCTGCCCCAGGTAGGTGTGGCCTGTGTCTTGCTGTGGCTGCAGCGGGAGGACTACCTGATGTGTCGCTGTGTAGAACGGGACCAAGGGGTCTGCTGTTGAAAAGGGTCTCTGTGCTGCATCTGCGGATCGCCTTACAGGACCACTTCCTGCTTCCGACCCACTCCTCACAGGCAGCCCTGTGTGCCAAAGCCGAAAAAAGCCCAAACAGAGGGGTTCAGTCCACCCCAGGGCTGAGCACAGGACCCTATTCATCCTTTCTCCAATGCTCCTCCCTTCTTCTCCCCTACCAGCCTCAGGATGGCTTTATTTTAAAATTCACAAATATTCCCTTCTTGGAGGCACTGAGATCAACCAGCCGCTCATTCCTTCTTTCCAGTGGCGCTTGAGAGGTGTGCTGTGTCAGTGCTGCAGCCAGACTGGGAATGTGAAGCGTATTGGTGTCAAGTATTTGCACGATGTCTGTCTGCCTAGTATGGCCACACCTCTGGCATCTGTCATCTTACATAAGAAGCTAAGAGGAGAGGAGCAAGGGCCTTAGATAAAAGGACAACTTAAATCTGGGTTAAAGAGTTATGGTGATGCTCCATGGGTAAACGAGTCTTGTAGTTTCCTGTGGAAAAGCTGTCTCTGCGTGGGAACCCCCACAGTTTGGGGTGCAGTGGATGAGGGGTGCAGGGTAAAAAACGAGGGGTCCTGTCTGAGAGGGAGGGGTGAAGGTGTGTGTGTGTGTGGGGGGGGTGTAGGTGTGTTGCTATTCCTGGAATGCTCACTTTGTCCCATCTGGGCCTGACCACAGTGGAGGAGACATGGGCTTGTGGATAGTGGGCTCCCATTGACTTGGACTATTTGTGCAGAGGGCTGTCCCTATGTGGGCCAAGAGGGCAGAGGTATTTAAGATTCTTGGGGAAATGGCAAAGTGGGCAAATAACTCTTAAGACAAACAAACCCTGGGGCATTAATGATGAGTCTGGCATTGGACTGGATGTTTTTGCTTTCCCCCTGCACATTGGAGGGGGAAGGCAAACGGCTTGAGCCACAGTCTGTTTTCACTACTGTCCTTGTCGTTTCTACCTTCGGTCATTGGACACGGCCTTGTTTTTCTACTTTAAACGCATTAAAACAGCACCCGATACGTCCATTCCTACCAGGGGGATAGAAAAACATTCGGCCTGCCGGCTCCCTGGGCTTCCCCCTCGGATGTCAGCCTCAGATGAGGGTGAGAAGAATGACGCTCTGTACGGCCACTGCAAGAAGCCATTCATACAACCACAGCTCAGCCACAGAGAGTGTGCAGCACTGACCCATGGTGGCTAGAACAGAACCGGTACTGATCCAGTCCCTGCTGTCCCAACACCACACAACACCAGTATTGATCTAATCCATGCTGGACAGGACAGTAGTACTGAGACAACATGGCTACTGATTCAGTAAGATCACCACTGGGTCTGACTGACTCAGACAACACCACCTCTGATTCAGCCAGAAGTCCAGACTTCTGCAGGATTCTGTTCAGTTGGCTAGGTCAACACCTGCACTGATGAAGAGGCAGATCAAGACACACCTCTCAGCTCTCTCCAGGACTGAATCACTCCAGTCTGTCAGAAACAACACTGCCGTTACTGAATGGGCTCTGTTAAAGCATTGCAGTGTATCTCACGGAACCAAACCTGTGTTTACAGGACTAATCTCTAGCTGATCAACAAACTCAGTCAACCTGGACTACTGTAAATTCTTTTCCTCTCTCCCCATTGCCTTTGCCATGCTGAACAGGAGGCCTTATTATAGGTCAGTGGCTGACTGGAGGCTGAGGAACAAACCAAACCCCTGGCAGAGCTCACGTTGTTCCCCTCAGACCTGCTCAGGCTCACTGGAGACCAGTGCTGGAGGCCTGGATACAGAAAGTGGCTTCTGTGCATCAACCATGCCCTACCTCTCTGGCTCCCCAAGCCTGCGTGTGAGGTGGGCGGCTGGGCCAAGCCAAAGAGGGACCCGGAGAGAGGACTGTGTACTTTGGAAGATGTTTTCAATCCAAGTCTTATGGAAAATATACTCTTTCAAGAGCACTTAATAGAGTATTTATGTAAAATTGACAAAGATAACACCATTTTTTCTTCCTGTGATATGTAAACATTTTCACTGAGCGGAGATAGAATGAATAGAATGAATGAGTATGATTTATTCCAAGTACTCCACCAGAGACCCCAAATATAAGAGCGCAAAAGTGTATCTGACACAAAAGCAGCTTAGTGCAGCAGTCTCAAGGCCGAAGATTATGAAATCCTCTGGATGGCATTGAGAAATTATATACCTTTTTGATAATCTCAAACATGCTAATACAAGTATAAATTCCATAAGGGCACTATGCAATGTTTTATATATCAATCAATCAATCAATCAATCAATCAATCAATCAATCAATCAATCATAAAGACATACATACATACATACATACATACATACATACATACATACATACATACATACATACATACATACATACATACATACATACATACATACATACATACATACATACATACATACATACAATCACTAGGACTCTAAATGTTCTATTACTCAAATCAAAGGCATCAGCATTCTTTGGGTGTCACAACAGATCCTTCATACCAACTTTCTCTGAGACCTAATGGAGTCTCTGAGGGCTGGCTGATAAAGCCTGACATGGTGACATCATGTAGATCCTCTTTACGGTGGAGAAACACAGTATATGCAAGTTGGAGTAATCCTGCCCTCCGTTATATGAATCATACTTTCCCTTTCCTCCTTCCTATTTTTACAGCTGTTCCACAACTAGATCTGCTCAAATGCTTTCCTCCTCTGTGACTGAGAAAGCCAAGGAACCCAGAGTGTTCAAGACTCCGTTTCTCACAGTCTCTCTTGCTTCCGCACCCTCTCTGCATAAACAACCACCAACGATCGCCTCTTGACCTTCTAGCACACGCGATCCTCCACACGCGTGAGCAGACACACACACACACACACTTGTATACTTTCATGCATAATGACACAATGGCACATGCTCAAGGTGATACAAGTTACACAACATACACACAGAAAAACCTTATCTAAAAATGAGTAATGACTTACAGGTTCTCTTTTTCTACCCTGATTTTGTCAACTGACTTTCAACCATGGGCCATTTTATTGAGTTGCCATACAGTATCAGGCTTTCACAAAATCAATGCTAAGAAACAAACAAACATTGAACCACTGTGTCGACAATGGGCAAATGGGTCAATGAGGGACCAGGGACAATATATGAGTCACTAAAGGTTAAGAAACCGTCAGGGGTTACTGGATAGAGTTCAGAAAATCAGGAAGTAAGATCAAATACAAAAGGGGAAAGATTGACTCAGTTCATGTTTTGGATTATGAACAGCTTTACCCTTTCAGTTGACTAAATGTGATACTGTACACTATGATAATGTTTCACATGCTTCTGATACTGTAAACTCTAACCGTCAATAATACACGTATGAAATAGTGAGACTGTACACTGTAGGTGGCCAACTTTCATTGCTTTTAGAGTTGTCCACATCAGTCAGACGAAAACTCTTTTCCATTTACACAAAGCTGAAAAAAGGGAGTTGAGGAATGCACACTATAATTTATGTGTCAACCTATGTGTACATGGAACGTGCTACTGTTGCACCCACAAGCAGCTCTGATGAATAAACCATTTGGTCGGGCTGTTGAGATCGGAAGCCCTGTCACAGTTCATTAGAGGTCTGAGACATAGGGACAAGCCATGGTCTGTAACCCAGAGTCTCTGACCTCTCAGCAAAGCATTGTGGTCCTAATACTGCCTTCATGCAGTTCAACTAGAGAAACAGCCAGTCTGGGCTGTGCCCGCCCTTGTGCCCTCTTGCCCTCACTTCAATCCACCATGCCGGCATCGCATGCCCAAGCATTTGTGTTGGCACAGCCTGCTGGGCCAGTAGGAAAGCCATTAATCTAGGACTGGTGGGTGTTTAGGGGCCATGGGTGGAGAGAGAGAACCATTGGTCACCAAAACACACCCTGATCTTGGTCAAAGATGCAGTCAGAAATAGGAGCAATAATTTAAAAAATATGTATAAACAGCTGATTTCTACACAAACTACCGGCACATCACTGAGAGCTGCTTTTTAAATCCTTTTATAGCATAGATATGCTCATTAAGCAGAAATGTTCTTGCGTGCAAGAACTGCAGAGCACAGCACATGCATTAACATAAATAGGGGGTTCTCATATCAGCATGTCATCTTCCTACGCTACGACTCACTTCAAAGACCAGGCAACACAACCACCTCTTTTTGTTTTCTCGAAGATAGATTTTCTAAAGGCTTTCTGAAGTTCATGCACTACAAAGTATGTGAAGGAGGATATGTTTGCAACAGTTCCAGGAAAAAGGAATAACAAAATAACATATCTCCATCTGTTTGACAGTTTTTCTCCAGAGGGGAGATTGTCTATATTCCTTATTCATCTCACTATCATGCATGCAAACAGAGGAGCAGAGCGTGATTAAAATGAAATACAAGGTCATAAAGTTTTTGAAAGGATCTAAAACGTTAAAAGGGTCAACCAACCTGAATGAGTGAAAACCCAAAACTCCTATTTGCTGTTTTGAAGGGTCAATGAAAGCCAAGTGGAGAGTAGGAGACGGAAAAATCCACCCAAGGACACATGCTCTTATCTGCCATTAGAAATACCTTCCTTTCTATGGCAAGGTAGGAGACTACGATTCCCACAAACCACCAATGAAAGCCAGCAGAGAGCATGAGACTGAATGTGTGAGGACTGCAGTGTGTGTATGTATCATGTCTACAGAATGGAACACTCCACACATCACTAGGTCTTATACGTGCTCAGCTTCTAGTTAGGGGAATTTATGAATGGTGTCTGGCTGGTCAGGCGCTCAGTGACTGCTGAGCTGTTTGGCCTCCAGCTGTCGTCTTCTTCTTCTGCTGCTGGTGCTGCTGCTCCATCGGGCTTGCATAACCTCGGCTGATCAGTGATGCAATCTCTCCACAGCCACCCAGCTGATGTTCCATTGTAAAAAAAAAGTAGATGTAGTCTGAGTGGGAAAAATGACATCACAGCCGTTAAAAGGCACCCCTGATCAAGTATGTGACTTTTCACTGCTGAGCTGTGGCCAGCCAGCATATTTGCGTGATCGTGCTCTGAACTTAAAGGGCCCGTAACTCATTTATCAGCTATGCTGGGTAATTGCACTGCTGTAATCATGTCCTTGGCAGGTTCTGCTCTGGTCTTTATGTCGTCTGAGCAAACGTCTGAACAAATGTAATTGCTGGCAATCTCAGTGTGTGTGTATAAGCAGCAGGAGAACTGAGGTTGTGGTAGGGAGGATGGGATGTCTTTACAAGCTCCTGTTTAAGCTGGAATGCTGAACTCAAACACACCGACATTCAGGTCTTCACCACAGGTCAAAGGGAGGGTGCTGCTAGGTGCACCACCCTCATTCCCACCAACACAGTCCCAGGTAGATTTGCTCCAAACTACGCAGAAAGACACAACTCTGGGTGTGACCTTGCAGTCAGGGATGGCCTGAGAAGTCTAGAGAAGTCTGCTGCCCATGGGCAGCTGGATGTTAGTGAATAAGACCAAAGATTGTTTTGGTTTCCAAGGGTGGATTTCAATGTCCCAGAGACACTGTCCACTATTTTAAGAAATCATTCCCTCCTTTGTTAAATGCTTTTCATAAGGTTTTTGGCACAAATCACAAAATCCCAATCCAAACTCAAAAAACAAACCAACACTGTCCTGTTCCATTCATTTTCCTGGAAGTCAGGGGAAAAGAACAACATAACAGTAACAGAGCTGGAGATGACACATCAGGCTGGGTGGCTGGCTGAACTGGTACAGTAGCAACTTATGAGTCAGACTCAGAGACTGGAAAGCAGGGAAGCATTTGAAGAATGGGAGACTATGTGGTGTGTGTGATTCACTGCTTGTGTGGTGAACCTCTCAGAGAAGGGCCATGCCACCGGGCCCTGTAAAAGCGTGTCTGTTATTCCATATTTCCAAGCACTAGGTGCTTTTATTGCTGCACCAAGACTCACAAAAGCCTTGGGGCCAAATAGGTGTGTAATGGCATTGCATTGAGCCCAACGGGATGACTGGCTTGGTGAAAAGGAACAGTTGACAGCACAGGAGTCTGATCCACTCAGCAGTGTCTCCAGCTTTATGAACTCATTCTCACTCCCAGAGTTTCATCTCTCCCACCTCTCTCCTCGCCTTCTTCCTTCTTTGCCTTTTTTGCTCTTACTGTCTCTGCCCTCCCACATGTGCTCCATTTTCCATCTGAATCCCTCCCACTTTTCCTGTCCTCTTTCTCTCTTCTTTTTTGCTTCTCTCCAACACTTTGACTCTCTCTCTCTTTGGAGACAGACTCTTTAACAAGCCTGCCCCAGTGGGCAGTAGACAGAGAGGGGAGGTTATTTTTAGATTGCACACAGATTAAAAGTGGAACATTTTCCCTCATCCTTGTAAAAGAGTCCTCTTCTTTCTCTTTCAGTCTGTAATGGAGATCAGCATCTCTGTGGGGGTTCTCATGTTACCTCCCCCACACATACGCTTCTCTTCCCCTCCACCAGACTCATCTAACCCCCCCTACCACCACCACCACCACACTCATCCTCTCCAAACACTGACATCATTCGACAGACCCAACTCCTTCCTTGCCTGTGGGGGCTGAGCTGCTCTGTCTGTAGAGCATAAGTTCTTGACACAAATCAGTGAAGAGAAAAAACAAGCTGTCACACACACATCTGTTGCAGGAAAACAAGCCCAGTACATGATTACATCCTCACTGTAGCTCTCCTCACATGACCTCTCCCTAAGCTACACACTCCCAGTCTCCACATCACACCACATCATACCAGTGGTGGTTTACACACACATACACGCAAACAGCTAAAAGGGTGTTAGAATAAGAATAAATCACCCCATTGCATTGGGTGTAATTAGACCAGTACCTTATCCAAGAGTCTGGGAAGTGACGGCGCAGCTCACTTCAGCGTTTTCCCCTCTTGGACCGAGACCAAGGTCTGTTTTTCCCCCGTCTCTGCAATACCAACCCCCTACAAACACACACATACTGTACATGCACACACGCCACATGCACTCACTTCCCCCACAATGTGGATCACCTCATCTCTGGCCTGAAGTGGGGAAGTGAGAGAGGGAGACATGGCCCTTTGGGTTTTACTAGTCCTCCTCTCACTGACCCATGCCTGTGTCTAAAGCTAGGATACAGCTCCTGTTACTTTCTTTGAATATGGTCCCGCTCCTTTCAAAGCGGTCTGTTTTTAGCATTGCAGCTCTTTTTCCTCATCCCTAATTTGAAGCAGGGAGCTCCTTAAGAGTGGGTGAGATCGTGTGGGAGACAGCCTGGCAGAGACCAAGCAGGAAATCTTTCATTAAAACTCACTCAAGGACCATTAAGACTCGAGGCTCCCTGTTAGATCATATTGAATAATAAGTGATACGGAGCAATTCTATTAAATAGTTTGTAATTCCCATCATAGTCAGTCCAATCAGCCGTGGGAACTGTTAAGAGTCAACAGTCTAGATACATCACAGAGAATGCATTGGACTTTTAAGCTTCTGATTGACAGCTGTGTTTGAAGTTCACTGCGGGCTTGTGCGTGCTTGATCAAAGAGTTTGCCGAGAAAGCAAGAACTGTGCTTTTTATACATGAACTTTCATTATATACTGACCATGGAGCAAAAACAGAGGAAAAAGAGGGTGTGCTGGCGGTTGTAAAAGAAGCGAGAGAGAAATAGGAAGGGAAAGTGGTGGAGGCAAACTGATGGAGAAAAAGTAATCTAATCACAAGAGTCTGCTGAGCTACAGCACATCAAACCACTTCAAGTTACTTCTTTTCAGGCCTATTTTATTGAGGCTTTGATTCTTACAGCAAGAAAAGAAGGAACACATTTGGACTAATTGTCGATCACATGTTAAAATATCTATGCGAGATACGTTACTTTATCCAAAACACATGGCACAATTGAGGCAAGCTGCTCTCCACAGGAATAGATGTAGCCAACTGCCTTACCAAAACACTAGACCGCCGCCCCCCTCCCGCCCCCCTCCTCCCTTTTCTATTCATCTCACTCACTGAGACTTCTTGGGAAGTAGTGGAAAACAAAATGTCAGCAGTAATGGTGAATATCTTCCGTAATAACGGGGTGAAACAGAATAGCTGAGGCCAAGTGTGTTATTTCATAACCAGAATGCAAGTGCCTCTGGGAATATGAAGAGCCTATGGCAGCTCTGGCTCAGACCCAGGCACTGCTCTGGCTACTGTAGAGGGAAACCTGATAGTAAGACCTATGCCCCCCCCACACACACACACCCTTGCTCTCACCTCTGAATCTGTCATGTTAGCTGACGGAGGTGCCTGGACCACAGTAGCAGCCAAGAATGCTACAGAAATGGCTGGAATGGGGTCCCCTTGGGTCACAGCAGCCAGTGGTTTTCCCTGGATGATCAAGGACTAGGGAGAGGGTATGTGTGTATAGTCTGGAAACAGGGGGAGAGAAAGAATGAGGGAGGTAGAGAGACAAACAGGGAGAGTGAAAAAGATAGCATCAGTGTTCTCCTCTGATAGTGAGGGGGATACCCCAGGCCATCTCCCAGGTGTATGCTTGCGTCTACAAGACCACTAAGCTCCTTAAGCATGTTTAATCCCCTCAAATAAAAGCACCATGCGGCCGAGAAGCATTTGCGGCCCATGTGATGATCTGCCTATTTGGCTTGCTATTGTTCGAAGAAATCTGAAAGCCCTTGTCAGAGCTGCGGCAAGAAAATCCTTTATGCTCCAGGGCTACAGAGCATTTATTTTGTTAGCATACGCAGAGCCATGCCTCCTGCAGAAAGCATTCTCATTCAGCATGGGGTCTTAGGCAGAGGCAGTTGTTTAATGGGCCTGGCTGTTTTATTGAGGAATGTCTGCAGCATTCTCCTCACTGGAAGGCCATTTGGACACTGAAGCCCTGGCTTTGAGCTCTGACAGCTACCACAGTGCCATACCACAAGGGCTGGTGAAGTAAAACCTTAGTAAAGAGGTGACCTGCTTTATACACTAACTAGTGCATGTGCCCGTTGGAGGCGTGGCCGGTCAGAATGGGCCGATTACTTGGCCTCTGGTATTGCTGCTTGCAGCTTTCTTGAGAACTGCTCATCCAAACAACTTCACACTCGACACTGAGCTTCCTTGGGTCCTGAGCAATACACCTGCCATGACATAGTTGTGTCCCCTAGCAATGCTGGAGTCTACACGTCATTTGGGTGCAAAAGCTCACACGAATATTTTATAGTGTCAATGGAGTCAAAGTCCCATGCACACAAAATCTAACAATTGAAATATGATACATTATTATTCATTAAACTATCCAGCATTACAGAGCAGTGGTCGCTTGTTCATTCAACGTCACATTTTCACAGTCCCTATACGGTTGCGGCTCCAACACAGTGCCCCCGATCTAAACAACTTCCCACCGATTTCTTAAGAACCGATGATCCAAACAACTTCATATTCAACACTGCACTTCCTTGGGCCACGAGCAATACACCCTCCAAGCGTGAAGTCGATCGGATAAACAGTTCTCAAGATATGCAAAGGACACTCAGACATACATACAGACAGAGATTCCTTGCTTTTATAGTTAGATGTTGTGGGTCTCGGATATAATGTCCTCTTAGTAAGCAGTACATTAACATTAAAAAAATTTAATCTACCTGTTCTAGCTAATACAATGCAATTCTAATTGTATACTACAGTAGATAGGTGTCAAATCTTGCAACCCTACTCCAGAGTGCTCAGCCAGAACCATGCATCGTAAAGCTCTAGTTCTTCATTTACAGTGTTCAAACTTCTCTGTTCTAAAGCTGTTGAGTGGGGTTATGGTGTGTGAATGCAGACAGCGAGGACACGTCTTGTATTGTGCACAAGAGATAAAAACAGCTCGGCATTGATAGATTTATAGATTTGAGATACAAAGTATGGCCTAATTCAGAGCTATGACATGAAGATGCTTATGAAGAATCTGAGCCTCGGCCTTCCAGAGTCAACAACCTTATGATAATGCTGTCGACATGAGATGATTTAATACTGTGTTAACATGTAGCAGGAGAGCCGTCCCAGGGCTAAATCAACACAATGCAGCACCAGCCCACTGCACCCCACGCTGATGAGCAAGTGGAGCACTCTCATCCTCTGTGAATACATTGGCATCCACAGTGCACTATCTGTATCTGTTGTATGTACTCCTAATACCACTGAGGCTCACGGGGAGAGGCTCTGTTAGTTTAGCCCAGCTGCACAAGCCCCCACACTAGAGCTACCTAGAGATGCAAGCTCAAACCTCTAGAAAGAGATATATGGCCTAATGCGTGTAGGGGGACTACGGTTACATCAAACCACTTTATTCGCAATCTCCGTCTCAAAGAGAACAAAACAGTCTGCAATGTAACTAGCTGTTTCAAACTAAACATGTGAGACCTACAGGCTACATCTTGATTAAACCCGACCTTATCTATAGTATCAATGGTCATACTAGGCCTCAGTGGCTGTCTAGGAGCAGATAACATCAATCTCAGTCTGACATCACATGGAGTGCGGAATGGGAGATGTAGCCATGCTTTTTAAGCTACCCACTCGTTTAACCTCTCCCATCTGTGTCAGGAGTCACACATGGTTCACATAACAAATCCCTCTTTTTCTCATATCCTTGGCAGTTTAGGGATACATACAAAGACGGAAATGAGACATACATTACTGTGCGGAGGTTGAATGTTAACATGTAGAGGAGGATACCAACTGACATGAGAGACCAATAGCCATAAGTAGCTACAAGGGGCAATTGTAAATGTGCATGAACACACACCAAACACAGACAAAGTGTCGTTAAGTAATTCACTGTGGACAGAGCTGTCTATTGTACATTTCATACAGTAAAAAGGGTTTAGGAAGAGTAAAAGGCACTACATGATTTGGAGTGACTACCATTATCCATGGAAGTCCAACATTGCCTCCAGGTCTGCTGGTCTTAATTTGACTCAGGTGTTGTCTTTCCTGAATGGATATATTTCCTGCTCTAGGAATCAATATTATTGGCGTGGCAAGATAAATAACGTGATTTAACCTTTTGGTGTGCGGCAACATTTCTAAATATAAAAGCAGAATTTCCGATACAACTAAAATTGGATTAAAACAGACAATTAAAGGTACATTTCAACCATTCACGGGCTTGAAATCAAAATGGTTTATTTCCATTTTTACGAAAGTTCATCATTACTCCAGCCTGTCACTTCACCCTTCACCCTTTGTTCAGCCTGGCCATCTGTTTCAGCCCTACAAAGAGTGTGTGTAAACCCTTCAAAAAGTGAGTGTTTAGTCATCAAAAGAGTTTGTGTGAGCAAACCACACCTCTGCCCCATAGTGTGAGTGTACACTCAGATGGGACACACCTGGAGCACTATTCCTATGTCTTCTTATGTCTTCACAGATGAATCTCCAGCTATTTCGCTTTAAAGCGTATTATCATCCAATCTAACACGCACTTCTCCTAAAATCAATCAATCATTTGCACACGATTCTTCTATGGCCATCAACACCATCATTTAATGTAAGTGATGTAAGTAACCTCATTCAGCCACATGTAAGCAAAGGTGAATGTAAATAGTCAGGACTTTCTGAATGAGGTGTGTGCCATCGTAGATCAAGAGAGAGAGACAGTACCATTTCCATGAGGCTTCTGGCATTGACTTATGAAGCACGCTGCACTCAGGCTATGAAATTGCCACTGCGCTCATAGACAAATCAATCACTCACTCAATCAATCCAGAACTTTGAATTATACTTTGAGTATGTACGTTTCTGTGCATAAGAGACTTTGTTTGCGTGAATGTGCATGCATGCCTGTATGCATTAATGTGTGGGTGGCGAGTGAGGATCCCTCTTACCCCCCACCATCCCATCCCACCCCTCCTCTCCCTAAAACAGTCTCTGTGAATGTTTGGCTGTGCCAGCTGTGTGAGCTCGACACAGGGTGTGGGGTGTATACATTTTCTGCGATGGACTGCATGGTGTGTATACACAAACTCATAAACAGAATCTGGAGCGGAAGCACTGATCACCTAGATGTGCTTGACCTTGTGACCCAGGGGCTAAACTGTTATGTTTTCACTATGCATAATAGTGCTGGAAGACATGACAGATTGGGTGGTGCAGCACTGGAATGCGGCAAGAAAATGTGCGTGTGAATGTGTGTGTAAGAAAGAGAGCAGACATGCCGACAAGAGAATCTCCATTGTTTATATCCCAATGTTTTTGTATTGACGTAAATGATCCAAATATCTGTTATGCATGTATATGTACGCGCGGGTGTGTGAAGGTGTGTGCATACATGCCGTGTCCAAGTCTTTGATGCAGGCCACAGGGGCATTGAACTGTAGTGAACTAGAGAGACTTTATTTTGAGAGGGGGACCCATTGTTGTATCTAAAACATCTGCATTTATACATAATCCGACACAAAAAACAACAACAGAGTTACATTTGAGCTGCAAAGCTGGAAAGCCCTTGTCTGCCTTTGCCAGCCTGTCTGTCATGGCATAAAATCTCAGCAACAACAACTACACCTGAGAGAACATGGGAACGGCTCACCTGGCCTTTCAAGACCGTCATACCACTGAGATGAGACAAGCAGGGCTTTTTAAAACAGCCAGGACCCTGTTTTCATAGGGTGACAGTTTTACATTCAAACCCAAGGCATCATGACTTTAAAACACTGTTATTGTGGAGCAACAACGCTTTTGAAAAACAAGCCATTGAAATGCTGAGCCTTGTCTGGATGTGTACGTTTTGCACAGCTCCCAGTGTGAGTTGGGTCACTGGGAGGCCATAGAGGAAGCAGCCAGCTGATTACTATATTTTGCTGCTTTCTCCTGCTCCCTGCCTGTATGTGTGTGTGAGCGAGCGTGTGCATGACTGAATGGAAATACACCCAAAGTCTTGCAAGCACTTCACATCATTCCAGCTTTAAACCCCCAAAGGGCCAAGAAGGCACTGTGAACTCCTTGAGCAAACACTCTATGGCAAGGAGAAGGAGCAGTGAAGGATGAAGACCTGGCAAACATGCCCGTTTGAACCGGAAATATTCACAGGGGTTACAGCTTATGGCTGTTTGAACCAGGGACACTAGTGAAGACCTGGCAAATATGTGTGTTTGAAGGCCAAACAGTGCTGAAGGCAGAGCTCTCATGGGGAATCTGACAGTGGAGCCTGATAGTCAGCTGCTGCTGCTGGCTCTCCACTGTGCTGACAGGTTAAATAAGAAGGCACAATCATCTCAGTCATCGAGGAAAAGACCGACCCACTCCCTCTGTAAAGAAAAGGTGCAATTATCAACAATAAGGCTGGAACACAATGGATTCCTGCTTAGGATAAGAAGTGCTCTTTACTTCTATGCCACACACACACACACACACGCATGCACACACTAAGAGAGAAAGAGATAGAGAGAGTGTGGGAGAGAGAGAGAGAGAGAGAGAGAGAGATTCATTATCCCATTCTTTAATGGCATGAGGTGCCAAGTTCATTGACTGACAGAGCCAATTAGAGAGGCATGGAAGTTTAGGCGGCATGTGACTGCTCTGAAAAACCCCTTTGCCATGTTTGTCTGTTCAACTGGCATCATCTATTATTCTATTCTATTAAACTGTGGAATCAAGTTACAATCAATTATACCATAGACAGCCACATTGCTTGCTCAAGATAACACCCAGGGTTGTTTCCTTATGTCAATGGCAGATAATAGCAATTAATAGTGGAATTGAGGCAACTACAATAAATAGTAAATATATGTATAGTAAATCCAGTCGGCAATGCGAGGAAAAAGCTTTTCTTACTCTCCTGAAATGCATCGCCCTCTTTCTGAACCTTTTCAAAATGACATGTCTGTCAACACGTGAAATGAATGGGGTCATCTGTCCATGACACAGATTGCCTTGCCATGAATGACAGTCATCAGTAGTCCTAGACATAAGCTTTGAAGTGGGGCCGCAGCGCACTCTTTCCCACCCAGTTCTCATGGCTTTCCCTTTAAATAGAGCATGACATCAGACCCTGTGCAGGTCTACCGGCTAGAGCCGAAAACAAATGTGTCCAAACAATGCCACATCTGGACGCAGAGTGAGAGGGGAAGAGCAGGAATGTAGCGGAAAAGGGGATGAAAAAGGGAAAGCAGCCAGCTGTTTAGGACCCGGGCCAAGGCGTCTGGGGATGTGCCTGAGCTCTAATTTACTGGTGATTCCCCTCCAAGCCCTCCCCCAGAGACTTGACGTCACTACAGCATATACAAGCATCAGATAGAGTCAGATAACCTGAAGCACAACTGCCTAGTGTAGTGCAGTTTTGGCTGGCCTTGTTTATTGCAAACTCAGTACCTCCTATGGTCCACTAGAGTCCACCAATACTTACTGACTAATACAAAACGAATGCTACAGACAACCATGAGTACTTTGTATGGTAGGAAACCTGCTCTTAGGCTGTCTGCAAAGAGTTTAAAAAACTTTGACATATCCTCTAGCTTCCAGAAAAATTCAAAAGAACTTCAGAGATAAAAGCTATGTCTTGTTTCTTTTGGCTCATTCTTTTGTCTTTTCTCTTCAGATAGAGGAGGAGGTCCGCAGAAAGCCTTCTCAGGCAGCCTGTTCTTGTTGTCACTGTCAGAAGCAATCAGAGCTGCTGGATCCGCGTTCACACAGCAGAAGGAGCAGAGGAGCAGGGCAAATATTCAGGCCAATTTTCTGCCTGTTGGATAGAGTGTCTAATAAACACATGATGGCTGATCCAACAGAGTTATTTGTCAGTAGACACATATACCCCTTACACTCTCACATACTTGGCCACTTACAGGCAAGTATGCATTAAACACACACACACAAATACACAAGCACACGTACAGACACGCACGTGAGTGCTGTATTGTGGGAGAAGCTCAGGGGGCCCTTCAGATGGAAGGTGTGACCTGACACACAGAGACATATTATGCATGGTAGGATGGAAAATATGCTGAATGGTTGCTGTTTGAAGAGGAGGACAAAGACGAGGAGGAAAAGGAGGAGAGAAAGGAGGTGTAGAAGGAGTTGAAATGATGGAACCTGTGGGACTCTCCCCTCCCATACGTCATGTGTTCTACATCAGCACTGTGCTGAGTCTGCTCCGCTGCAGAAGCTTCAGCCCCCAAATCCTATTTACTACACATCCACAGGCTCTCACAATACACCGGGCCAAAAAACCCTGTCAGGAACTTGTATGTACTCTAAGTGTGTGTGTGTGTGTGTGTGTGTGTGTGTGTGTGTGTGTGTGTGTGTGTGTGTTTGGTCTGTTTGTGTCTCTGTATAACTCCACTTGGTTTTGTGCTTGGATTATGACAGTCTGAGTCTGGATAAGCGAAGCAGAGGGTGTTGCTGTACAATATTTTGTACCAAACACAAGCTGGTTCAAATGGTAACTGGAGCAAAACACCGCAGTGAGTCAGACTCACAGAAGATATCATATCATTTCACCAATATGATGCATTTTCATAGTTTTGAGGAACATACTGTTCATTGCGAAAGATCATATTCAAACTGAGGACCTCAAATACCTCAAACCTGTTACTCAATTCTCCAGAGTTATAGCTCAATCCATTACCTCTTTATCTCAATGATACATTTATGTCCATTCCAGTGATGCAACCCTGACAAGCAGGTCATGTCAGGGTTAATTAAACCACTGGCACAAGTATTTCAGGGTCATTGTTCAGCTCTCGCTATTGGTGGCTGAGAGGTCAGAAGTCGTGACCCTATCACTCAGCCGGGGAGTTAAGGGATGAATAACCTCTGCCATGTTATGTAACCTTAGTAACTGGGCACAATAGTGCCTGCTGAGCTGATGTAGCAAAATAAACTGAGCTCATAACCATGATTATGCCCCTTAGATATATTACCAGATTTAACAATTAGCCTGAATAGTCTCATGGTCACAGTATTTGTTCAAGTGGATTATGATGCACATTTAGTTTAGTCTACTCTAGTCTATTTTAGTTTAGTTTAGTTTAGTTTAGTTTAGTCTAGTTTAGTTTAGTTTAGTTTAGTTTAGTTTAGTTTAGTTTAGTCTAGTTTAGTTTAGTTTAGTTTAGTTTAGTTTAGTCTATTTTAGTTTAGTTTAGTTTAGTTTAGTTTAGTTTAGTTTAGTCTAGTCTTTAGTCAGGGTGGGATGAAACAGCCCACTTACATATTAGTCATAGAAAGAGAAGCAGTCATTCTCCTAGTAGTGTTAGGTCACTTCCTAAGGTTAACTCACTTCTCATGCTGCAGTCCCCTGACGCTCTCTGGGGTTAAAGTGATGTCATCCTGCATGCACACATTCTCATCACAGGATCCATGTTGATATTTCTCAGAAAGAATTACTTCAAATGAGCCCTAATTGTTGCAAGTGTTGATCTTTCCATAGCTCACCCCCGTGCGTGGGTTTGTTTGCGTGTGTGTCTGTGTGGTGGAGGTGAACGTTACGTTAGCCGGCAGTGTGAGAGGCAGGAGGTAGTAGTGGGGTCAGGGGTCACGGTGCACAAATGAGCCACCCAGTGAGGAAGTCAACAAGAGCTGCTTTCCACTGCAGCTCCACAAGCCCTAGCAACAGCAGCTACTGGCAAACATGTGTGTGACAAATGTGCCATGTGAACTAATGACAGTGTCTCAATCAGCGCTGTATGGGGTTGCCACACAAGCAAGTCACACAAACACAATGGGGAGAGCGGGAAGGGAAAGACCGCAGGGGGCAACGAGAGACATAGGTACCTGCAGGTAGATAGTGGAAAGATCACCAGGCAGACAAACAGATATCAAGTATACTGTATATTGTTCATATGGGAAGTGCAGTAAGGTAGAATCAACTGCCCTAAAGCCTCACTGATGGGTTGATTACAACCCACTCTCGCTGCTGTGTGGACCGCTGCTGTAAAGTAGAGTTAACTGTTGTGATGACTCCCTATTGAGCATATTGCAGCAGAGATGCTGCTGTTGGGTGGATTGCAGTCAAGCAGGTTTTACTGTGGGTTTTATTGTTGCCCTTTGGGGCTTAATGACCAGCCAAAGGTCCCATGATGCTCTCCTTCTGCCATTCCATCCTACTAAAATCCTGTTTTATATGCACTGGCTTCACCAACACGACACACTAAGCCAAACTTGGAGTATGCACACAGCACTGCGTTGTTTTTCTTACTGTGCTCCATGACTTGGGGAGAAGAATAGTTTTTTTCTCGTCTTTCCTGCTGATTCCTTTCTGACATTCACGGAATGGCGTATACATAGTACCCACAATGCATTCAATCAGTCCTTTTCCCTTTCTACACTCCTATTTTTATTTTGTCTTTCTTTAGCCTGTCTGTCTGTCCTCCATCTCAGACTCTTTTTCTCCTTTTTTTCTCTCTCTCCCCCTCGCCAGCTCTGGAAAGAACATTCGCACAGTTCAACAGTGACACAAGGACCGTCTCCTTCATGGCAGACCATGCTTGTGTTTTTTCAATTAAGCCGGGCTCCTGTACACTATTCATTTGGGAAACCATAATTCTCATGGCCCAGCAAAAACTAATGGAAAGTCGCTTAGAATTTTTCCGGGAGAGGTATCGGAAAGACCCAGAAGCGTGTCGGAGTAGTGCGGATACAAAATAAAGCAGTGGTATACTGTATATGAAAATAGGAGAGGTGTTGATAGGAGGTGAAGGCCTCACCAAGGAGTGTCAGGATGCAAGAACTCAGAGAGAGAGAGTTTAAGAAGGAAGGAGGTGGGTGAAAGAATACAGATGGATGGATTTCCCCGGGAATGTGGATGAAAGTGGTTGAGTCGCAGGCCGGAATCAGAACTGCCCAGCGGGGAAGCGGACAGATCCTCTGAAATTACATCAAAGCTACTGTCACTGGGCTGCAGATGAACATAAGCTGTCTCGTGTCCTTTTTCTATTTACAGAGATGAGGATAGCCCCTTGCATCACCCTGCCTTAAACAGCAATCAACAGAGCAAATAAACAAACACACACACACACACACAAAATGAAGCAAAATCTAGAGCAGCTCAGTTTCACTAGCAGCATAGTATGACAGTAGATTAGCATAGCATAGCTTAGCATACCTACAGTAGCACTAGCCCTGGCCAGCACACTATGCCACTTCACAACAACAACAGAGGGACATTACATTTTAGAGGCAGCTAACCTGATAGCAAAAGTATTGCTGAAAAAAATGAATTATTGTGAAGAAGAGGATCCTATCCCAGTCAAGCACTATAGCCAGACCAGCTCAACCCCACTGACATCCTCCCTGGCCTGACCAGTAGGAGTCATTCATCAGGCTTAGCATAAACCTTTCAACGAGCTCTGACTTAGTTTGCACTCACATGTAAACAGTGTAGAAATCATGCACGCGCACATGCACATGCACATACACGTACATATATATATATACTGTATATATATATGCAGGTTAGTGTGTGTAAAGTGGGAGGGACCAAAAATGGACTGCCCCCACCCCC
>CABFOS010075942.1:0-10021 GCA_900660315.1 Diretmoides pauciradiatus | reverse complement strand
AATACAGGACAAGACAATACAGGACAATACAGGACAAGACAGGACAATACAGGACAAGACAGGACAAGACAAGACAGGACAATACAGGACGAGACAGGACGAGACAAGACAGGACAGGACAAGACAGGACAAGACAGGACAAGACAGGACAAGACAGGACAAGACAGGACAAGACAGGACAAGACAGGACAGGACAGGTCAGGACAGGATAGGACATGACAGGACAGGACAAGACAGGACACGACAATACAGGACAATACAGGACAAGACAGGACAAGACAGGACAGGACAAGACAGGACAGGATAGGACAAGACAGGACAGGACAAGACAGGACACGACAATACAGGACAATACAGGACAAGACAGGACAAGACAGGACAAGACAGTACAGGACAATACAGAACAAGACAAGACAAGACAGGACAGGACAAAAAAGACAGAAAAAAAGGGATTAGTATGGATTAGTATGATAATGATAAAAGTAATGTCGATGAAGGACGATGATGATGTGACTGTAATGGTAATGGTCGAATAAAATGTTATAAAAGACGTCTCAGACCCCTCAGATAGAAGACACTGGTCACAGTACAGACTAGTGTTGTCATGCTAACCACAATCTCCCACAATCCCAGTACTACTTCAATACCGTTCCAACAGATTAAATAATATTGAATTTTATGAACATTCACTAGTTTCACCAAATGGATTCTGCAAGCTAAAATTCCATTCCAGCGTCACCTCCCGAGAGCGTGTATGAGCAGATTGGAATAGTTAAAAGCAGAAAGATTGGAAATGACAGAGCTGCAGTCTGGTTCCTGAAAATGAACTGCAGCAGTCAGCGCAAACGGAGTCAAACAGCTGAAAACATGGCAACATTGTCATAGTCCATCATGTCTTAACACTGAATCCCAGTTCACCTAAACTGGTGGACAAAACTGGTGCCATGGATGAAGTATGGAACTTATAGAGCCCACAAACAATGGACACCAAACCATGATGTCAAAAAAAAAAGTTGTTTATAAAGCAGTCAGTGCTGTAAAGCATTACTTGCTGTGGTATCATAGTAACATATACTTTTTAGATATTAAGCTTAGCATTTCTATCAAAATATAAATTATTTATCATGACAACACTAGTACAGACTGGCTTGTTGTGTCCTACGTCATTACCACAATACCAGCAGATACAGGCACGGTTCCACTCATGTCCAAGGATTGCTGCAAAATCCTGAGTAAGCACCTATTTTTTCCCTAGTTGCCGTTGTTATTTGTAAGAGACAATTCCCTGTAGGGAAATTATGTTTTGGAGGGAGGAGATTTCTGCCTTCTGAAATGTCTCCTGGCCTAATACCACTAAACACCATAATGCCTTACACTACCTGCCTTTACAGGCACTGTGGGACCTCCTCAGGCTCTGGCCCGTATCCACAGAGGACGGCCACAGCCCTACCTCACTCTACCACACTATTACACACATGAATCTGTCTTCCACCCAACAGCTTGTCTGATGAAATATGACCACCGACTCTCTATTAAGGACATTTATATTTCATGGCCTCAGAGAAGGGGACAAAGGGCCATAGTGCTCTAACTCTTCTCTTCTTTTATCTTCTTTTCTTTTCTCTCTTTCTCTGTATGCATGGTTTCTACATGCACATAAATAACAAAGAATAACAAGCACAGTTTAATAGCTTATTATCTAAATTATCTGCGTATAATACTGCATGTGTGCTGTAGTGTAGGATGTAGCGTATATATGTAATGTATATATACGTGTGTGTGTGTGTGTGTGTGTGTGAAAGTATTTGTGAGAGATGCATAAATACATACATACATACACGCACGTACGCACGCACGCGCGCACACACACACACACACACACACACACACACATTCATACATACATACATACATACATACATACATACATACATACATACATACATACATACATACATACATACATACATACATACATAGAGAAACACATAGAGAGCAAAAGAGAGAGGGAGAGGATTTGTTGATGTCCAGGGAAAGGAAATGGGAATGGATAGATTGGTTTGGGGAGTGAGCAGCATGAGTAATGAGTCTAATTATGATTTGGGCATCGTACAGGGCTGCTGCAGGTATGATAGATTCCCTTGCTCTCTGCACTGGTGAAGGACATGGCTCCCTTATCAATACTAACCTGTCTATCTGTGTGTGTGCATGTTTGTGTATGTGCGTCAACACATCGACATATAAGTTTGTGAATGTGTGTGTGCGAGCTGGGTGGTTGTAAAAGCTGTGATGTTTACTGTGGGTAATGGCATGGCATGTGTGTCTGGGGTTAACCGCCTAGTGTAGTAAAAGTCGACTCCAGTAAACAAGTTGAACCACTCTCTCCATGCCAGCCCATTTACTGCCATGAACTGGAGGGCTGGAGTGCTAACCAAGAAACACACACCTAATCTCGGAACCCAGAGTCTACTATAACCATAATAGAGTCTGGGATTGATGGCCACTAGTTTTGGGTTATCTGGTCTAGCCAGCGGATCCGAAGAACGGACTTCCTCTTCCGGCCGCCGATCATTTAGTTTTTAGTTTTTAGCTTTCACGGTCATTTTTCATATCAAACTTTTGCCATATCCTGTCGGCAAGCAAGCTAACACATTGTGTTTGTCAAGTAAATACGTTAAACAAATCAATCGGACGAAATACGATCCGACTTCCTCTTCCGGGGACCGGGCATCCACCGGCCGTTTTTCAGTCTTATTGCTTTGTTTAACGTATTTACTTGACAAACGCGATGCGTTAGCTTGCTTACTGACAGGATATGGCAAAAGTTTGATATATAAAAAATGAATGTAAAACTAAAAAAAAAAAAAAGATCGGCGGCCGGATATCCTGGCTAGACTGGATAACCCAAAACTAGTGGCCGGCGATCCTAGAGGCTTAAGCCCAATTAGTACGACTGAACTATGAAAGGCAAACGACTGCGGACTGTCTGTCCGTGGTCCGTTGGCGCAGTGTATGTGTCGAGTATGTGAGCGCCTTTAGACGGCCGTCAGACCGATTGAGCCTCTGGGTTCCCAGATTGACACACACCTAACCCCTAGATATAAATCAACTGGTCAACCTACATAGTATAATATAAAGAAAGACACACACACACACACACACACAGAGTCCATCACAATGCCAACACAAACAGACACTTACATTCATTTATGGGCATATGAAAGATCAGATTTTTTCCATATCAGAGATCTTCAGTGTATACCCAGTGGGGGTATATAGCAGTAGCAGCAGTTTTGCCTGTTCTGCTGTACTGTGGTTGATGTTGCATGACACATTCACACAGGCCTGTCCCTGGATCACCACAGTCCCGTAGTAAATTACTTAACCACCCGGATGACTGACTGGAATTACTGATGTGCAAGGGCAAAGAGAAATTACTGACCTCCCCTGGTAATACTAATGCTGTCCAGAGAGGCCTGTTGTTCTAAATTAGAGAACATTACAAAGCCATAACATCTGTAACTTTTTACCCCTCCCCTCTCCCTTCTTCCTCCTCCTTCTCCTCGGCAGGACGGGCGTTGCTGCGTCTGAACGGGGAGAAGCTAGAGAGGATGGGTATCATCCAGGAGACACTGAGGCAGGAGGTACTGCAGCAAGTCCTCCAGCTGCAGGTCAGAGAGGAGGTCCGCAACCTGCAGCTCCTTAGCAGAAGTAAGGAGACAGACTGATAATGTGGTGTGTGCGTGTGTGTGCACGCGTGTGTGTGTGTGTGTGTGTTTCTGTGAATAACTATGTTTTTGTGTGTATGTGTACCTTTGTGAGTGATTGTGTTTTGTGTTTGTGGGCATGTGTGTGAGAGAGAGATAGAGAGACAAACAGACAGGAAATGTTTGGTTTATGTTGGGTTGGGAGGAGGGAGTCTGTGACCATGCATGCCTGCTGTGACATACCTGGAGGTAGACATTGGAGTGCATCTGTTCGTGGCAGTGTGTGTGTGGTTTTATCGGTGGGGGGGTTACTTGATTTGCTGCCTTGCCAGAGGCTGACGGATGTATTCTATAAACACTTTTATTATCCAGACATCAATAACCAGTCAGTGACTGCTGACCTGGATTCAGTTGTTGGAATGGCTTTCCTTACGCTATACAGCATTGGATTTCAATTATTGTTCTCATTAATGAGAGAACAATCATTTTTCTCACAGTCCAACACTGATTTTGCAGGGTTCATCTTATCTCCCTGTTGGTACATAAATATATAGATGCATTATAAATGAGGAAAAGGTCATGAGCTGTATTAAAACACAGGATGTTGTGAGTTCATGACTTGTAACTGGGCCCAGTGAGTCAAGAGTACATCCAGGCATTGTATGGACCCGGCTTTTGCAAAGGCTTGAATTAGACAGCAAATTGAGGAATAATTTGGAGGCCCATTTTAATCTTTGTGCATACCGTCTTTGGGACCTGAACCTGTTTTCATAACAAAACAATGAGGGACAATGTCAACCACTGTATGGACCCACAGACCCACAAACACCCCCTGCAATGTGAAAGGGAGAGACAGACAGAGAGAGAGAGAGAGAGAGAGAGAGAGAGAGAGAGAGAGAGAGAGAGAGAGAGAGAGAGGAGGGAAGGAGGGAGGAAAGATATCCTCTTTACTGCCTGTGTGTGTCCAACAGCATTGATGCAATATCACCTCATTCGGTGTTTAGCCCTTCTCAAAGGACAGACAGGGATAACACTTTAAACCCTGTGGCTTTATCTCCTGCAGATTTTCCATAAAATGCCAAGCCAGGGAGCCGGGGCCATGTGACTACCATGTAGGTCAGGGCAGATGGGGGGTAGAGAGCAAGGGAGGGAGAGAGGGAGATAGAGTGGGGAGATTTCTAATGGAACTGTTGAAAATAGCAATCAGTAACCAGATTAGATCAATTAAGATTGTTTCTATATCTGTTGTTGAAGAGAGCAAGAGAGAGACTCAACAGTAACGTCAGAGAGGAGGGCACTGAAACACAACAACACTGTCTTGAATGTCTATTTTGGGTTATTGGTAAAAGTTATTTGTGAGAGAGCAGAACGCAGACACATGCCCATTTACAACCAGTTCTATTTGCAATGCGGTATATTTATTAAATATGCGCTGAACCACAATGTCCCGGAGCCTGTGCACATACTGTGCTTTTTCGAGTTCTCCTCGGCCTGTTGTATCATGTTTATCGTCACTTAATATTTGAGAAGGAGAGTAGCGAGAGAAGCGCAACTTGGTGAGCACATTTACGTGACAGCTGGTTAGGTCAGCCGGTGCCAGGAAACAGGACACCCAAGTGTCAGTTGCGTAAATAAATGTCAAAAATCTCAGCTCCAGGATCTCCCTGCACCAAATCTATGGATGTAACCGAGACCCTCGCTGCGATATCGCTGCCATCGGCGTGGCTGCAGGCCCTCTGAACTAGCACCATGTTTGACAGCGTGGTTAAAAAGATGTAAGCTTATCCACTGCTGTAGATTCAGCGTGGCATGTTAGATGATAACAGATACGAATGTGATCGATAATATGATGATAACATGATATGAATAGATATGAATAGATCTGTCATGTGACCTCTGTGCGCCGGCCATCGAGCTGCTTTGCATTTCCTCTATGAAACATGTGCTGTGCATGGTTTATACGGTGTGGATGATCACAGATGTATGATGCCCATGACCTAGGAGCGAACAGAAGCCTTTGTGCTTGAGTATACTTATATATTGGCCTTGGAACAGGTGATTCTTGACCTTATAACAACAGTCCTCTTCCAAGCCTCGAGATCTTGGTTTACATGAACGGATGTTGTAGTGAAATGCGAGTGAATGTAGTGAATCCGTGACATTTACAGAATATGGAGATATGTCAATATTCCAAAACTCAATGGGCTCGTGTAATTGAACTAAAGGCCTTTAGTTACCATATGCTGAGGGCACATAAGTTCCCAGTGGAATAGCAGTGATGCTTGACGGAACACAAAAGATAGGCAGGATTAGACGTTGTGCTGTTGACTGACCTTGACCTATATTTTGACCCACATCTCAACTCAATCACATGATTCCATTTTGATCAATAGAACTCAGGTGAATATGCTAAAAGATGGGCGTAGTGATTGCAGCCCTCTTGCATTTCTACATTTTGTAGTACTGCTGAGTACCACTGGCCATGATATCAACTCGGCCCAATCAGACCCAAAGGCACTATCCCCTGCGAAAGTGATATTGATCAAAACTAGCATCTGTCCATGCATAAGAGCCTGCTGCAATTGATTTTTTCTGTTTGAGCTGAAAAATATAATAGAGTTGATATGAATTACAGGGTGTTTTGCTTCAATTCATCAAAGCAGTGCAGGCAATATTTGCTGTTGCTAGGGAAACATGATAACAGTTTTTGTCTGTTGCTCAACAATCAATTACTTTAATGCCTTTATGCTAGTGTTTACAGAAACACAAGACAGACGATTAAAATTACCCAAATTCAGTTGGCTTAGAAATATAGACGGGACTCTAAACCCACTCGATGTGGGTTTTGGATAATTAACATCTCATTCCATTACAAATAAGAACAGATTTTACTTCACCAATTAAGGGTGAAGCAAAAGCTAGCATGTTTTTTTTTCCCCATCCGCATCCGCTGCACACGATTTGGTAGTGTCTAAATGTAGTTCATCCCCAGGACATTTCGTCTGGTTATATAATATTATAATAACTTTGGCGGTACTTCGTGATAAGCTGGATAAATTGTTCAGCAGAACTTGTTGTCCACTTGTTGTCTCTCCAAATGTCCCAGTTGTCACGTTATCTGCAAAGATTTGCTGTCTCTAATTCCCATGCTCAAGGTTGATCAGTGTTATTCCAGTGACACTTCCTCTAAAGCCTTCTGACATTAAGCCTTTATAAGACAGTTATGGGTATTACATTGATCTCGCAACAACAAAAACAACTTGTTACGCCGTTGCCATGATGTTGAAATAATAGTTACAGCAACAGGACAATACTGTAGGTCACCTATACCTTGTCTACACACAATTCTATTCTATTGTTATCCTTGGATTGTCTTCTGTAGGTTATACTGTAGGCGCTGGGCCTTTATTACTGATATAGCCTATAGGAAGATACTGATGCCCCTCCCAACATCTACGTCACCATCATTCTGAGCGTGTGAGACTGGTAATAAACAACCGATATGAGCGCATGCTAAATATTTCTCATGCAAAGACTCTTACGCAAATTAATTTACACATCCCCCTAATGTAAAGCGGGTAAAGAGATTAAATTACGTGCCACAGTAAAGTGCTAATCTTGCTTCTGAAGCTCGTCTATTCTGACCCTTCACCTTAGAGAAGAGAGAAAGATTATCTCAAAGTGATATTTCACTCCGGTGCACTATTCACTATTCAGCGAGGCTCCGTAAAAAGTACTACTACAGTACTACTACTACTACTTTCGCTGTGTTCGTCCTGTTTCGTGCAATCCCGCGGTGAAATGTGACCCGGTGGCACACAGACCAGTAGAGGACGACGATCCTCTTGGCGTGGTCTTGTTTGTTCACGGTAATTATCTTAATGTCGAAGATGAATGTAGTGAGTTTATTGATGTTTAAATGCTGCATGTTGCACCTTTAATGTGGACTATTTAGGCACTAAGTGACATTTCGATAGTTCGTCTAGTCCAGTACATTATTTCTCATGTAACCAGTCATGTGTGAGCATGTAGCTTATGATTTAGCTTTAGCATTAGCCTCGATTTAAGTTGTCAACCATTGCCCACATCATGTTGTATACAGTACTATAATGAAAGGCTACAGTACAGTATTTGCCGTAACCCACACACATTGTGAATTAGCTTTTACAGTAGGAAGTTTTACAGTAGGACGTAAAAATGCGTATATATTTTTGACTGAACAGATTGAGGTCTGACCAAACTTTTGTCAAATAAATCCGCTATCCAGTACCAGCAACGTTTTTGTTTTTTTAATACGCCACCTTTCTATATAAAACATGTAACGCCAGCAAAGAAATGACACCCTTTCAACAGGGGGCGCCGTACTACAGTTACAGATCATTATTATTACGGTTACTACAGAATATACATTCAACGTTATTTTCATATCCATTTTGAAAATATCTATTTCGTAAATTTGTGTAAGACCGACAAGCTGATAGTCCGGCCTTTCATGACGGGCTTGTTCAGGTAAATCATTTTCATCAAGATAAGAGGATTACAATGAGACTCACCGTTTCCAAAGTCTGCATTCAAAGCAGCTCTCGAGTGCTTTACAACACAGAAATAAGAAGAAGACTCCGCTTATTGTCAAAGTTTCTCAACGCTCACCGGGCCTACAGTACTCCATCCAGGGCTTTGGACTGAAAATAATATGATGCTCCATCTTTTAAAGATGTACTTTTCCTAAAGCATTGTTGATTGCCCTGTGTCCATTACTTGGAAGGATTATGATAATATTCCACATTGTGCTCGGCGTGATGCACAGGAAATTCAATACTCAAAAGGTTAATGCAATCAATTAGGATGACAAAGGAGTAAAGTAAAACCCTCCTGCTCGTGGAAAAAAGAGACAGGAGAAGAGAGGGGGAGAAAAGGTATTGAAAGCTTGAATGGATCCACCGAGAGAAAAGAGGCACTTGAAACGACGGAAAAAACAGCATTTATTCAACGTGTATCGTTCAAAGCCGACTGAGCAACACACAAGTGTTTGCACACAGAAACCAAAAAAAAAATAGCTGTTAGATGGTGAACTGCATCATTCAGCACTCAACCGATTGTAATTGAACAATACTGGGGCAATATTTTTGTTTGAAGGTAATCAGATACGTAGGCCGGGGGAAAAGCTCCCAGCGCGAGAGGCCCGAACGCCGATTCATAATACTGATGAGCTTCTATGGACTTTCCCCCCGTTCCGAGTCAAGTTTTGTCTCATCGTTCCATTCCCATGTGCACCGCTGCACGAGAGGAATATTAACAGCACTACAACTGTGTAAGGGAGCGATATCTTTTGTTATTTAGATAGATGTTACAACACAAAGGAGCCTCATCATTGCAGATAAATGGATAAACTTGGATGGCAGCATTGAGCTCTACAACCATTGTAATAATCCATATTACCTTTTCAGACCGAGGCTCAGTCTGTCAAAATTGTGATGTATTAATCACATTTCGCCAATCCGCCGTGGCTAATGATAATGTTATGAGAGTCTGGGTGGCAATATTTCGCTAACGTCTGCAACGCCTATTTTCTGCCGATAAGTTGTGCAAGGAGAAAAGCTTAAAACCTTGTAATCCACTTAGGTAAGGCAGTAGACTTACCTACTTCTACAAACAAACAACTTACGGTATGCCTCATAACACCTCACCTCCCCTGTCAGCTCACATTCTCAAAGACTGCCGAGCTTGGAAAAAGACGGCGGATCCCTCTTCCTGCTTTGTTTGCATCAAATCGAACCCGTTGCACAAGTCAAAGAATTGTGCACAGGCCCTGACAGCACTAATACTCTCAAATCTGACGCA
Source organism: Diretmoides pauciradiatus (assembly GCA_900660315.1). Classification (NCBI taxonomy): domain Eukaryota; kingdom Metazoa; phylum Chordata; class Actinopteri; order Trachichthyiformes; family Diretmidae; genus Diretmoides; species Diretmoides pauciradiatus. The sequence goes on along the minus strand of CABFOS010075942.1, from coordinate 473 downwards.
TTCACACTTAAATAACCTCAAAATACAGCGCCGCGGCACCGGTCTCCACCCTCGTGTAATTTCCAGCACGTCTGTTGCAAGTAAGCTATTTGACATTTTGTTCCGGCGGTGTGTTATGAGAGAAAAAGGCGGCAAAGGCAGGATTAGACTTAAAATGTTGATTTTCTGCCAAGAAAACAGCATTGTTGTTTTTTCTCATACTGTAGTAGTTCAGGTGATATGTGAGAATGATGTTGACTTTTTCATAAAAGCATGAAACTTGGTACACTTGTACAGTTTGGGGCCCTGAACATTTTCAGAAAAACGCATCGTGGCGGTCAAGGCGGCCATTTCACTTTCAGCCATAACCAAATTATGTATTTTGCATCATATCTCCTGAACCAAACATGATAACACAGAATAGGTGATGTCTTTCCCTATGTTTTGATGGTCAAGGATTACAGTGATACCATATACAACATCATACACTGTTC
>CABFOS010075938.1:12874-23562 GCA_900660315.1 Diretmoides pauciradiatus | reverse complement strand
TTCCTTCCACTTCCAATCTGTATGAGGTGCAAAAGCCGACTTGGGGGGGGGTTACCCAGTACAAGCAAGGACTCTGCTCCTGGTGAGGGCACCTCTTTGGCATCCTCCGACCTGGGCCCTTCCACACTACTACAGCTGACTACCACACCATACACAGTCTTCAGGTCTCCATGTCGTACAACTGATGCGCTCATGGGAAATTGGATTGTTCAGAAGATGTCCTAAGTAAACTCCCTTCATCCTGTTTGCTCCTCACGATTTCTACAAAGCTTTTTACTCCTAGCACTTCTCCCATTACCGTGTGATTCCGTAGCTAGTTATCCTTCAAACAGGGATTTGGGTTTTTATCTCGGGATGCTGGTACACCCTACTAAACACTTTCACCAGCCTGGTGGTTGCCTACTATCCACCCTAAGCCTCCAACTCTAAACCTCCGTTGAGGAGGAGACCTATGCTAATGAGTCTATGTGACTGAGCCAACAGATCCATTTCCCTATTCCCCTCGGCTTCCTTATATCTTTCATTGGTATGCGAGTTTCGGTGATGCCAGATGACTTGTTTATTATGCATTTCTTCCCTACCTGCCTGGTAGCAGTAGTAGCTATCAGTGACTATGTGATAATCATTTAGTTTAATCTCTTCTGTCAAAATATCTTGTACCTCAGATCTCTGCGCCGAACCTGAAACATATCCTGTATCCTGACCTTTATGGTCTGTTGGAGCCTCTCAAAACTGCTATCAGTGCATATTTAGCGTGGGTGTCTGTTACTCGTCGGCTACCATCTGTGTAGCAGTACCCGGGGCTCTCGGCCTCCTTCTTAACCACAGATCTCGCTTTGTTTCCTGTTGTTGTAAAAGTCAGCGCATGTATCTGCTAGCACGATCTGCCAGTTGTCCCACCTGCTACTTGTTGCTCTGGCCACCTCCGTTTCTTATGTTAACCCATTCAGTTGCGTGCCATTACTTTCTCACCTAATGTTTTTGAGCCATTTCACCCACATCAGATCCTGACCTAGACCAAGGTTGGGGGCGATCTGGCTCAGTCATCCTATTTTCAGCCCTGTCACAGTCTGTTCTTAGTTTTCACTGACGGGGTACCAATTCCTCCTGATCGTCCCAGACTTCTCTCTCTGATACTTGTTCTATCCTGCTATTCAGCCGGCTGCATGTAACCCCTGTCCTAAGAGTCATCAGTTCGGGCTCAATACACTAATTGAGCCCCACGTCTGGGCACCATGTTGCTTTTACCACTTCCTCTGTCCACCTACCTATCTCATTGGGGAATTACAGGAGGCGACCTGGAGCGAACAAGACCTCTATTACCATAGTGACTTACAACCTATAGGTAAATAACCACTTTGGAGGAAATCTCAGCACTCTACCGGGGGTTCGACATTAAGCATCACAGATGGTTTTCATCTGTATCTTCATCTTCATTATGAGTACTATCCCTAATGTGATCGCCCCAGCCACATCTAAAAACATCACTATCATCATCGTGAATATGAAAGCATAGAGAGCAGCCGGGCCCCAGCTGCCAGCACAGCAGTAGCAGCAGTAGGTAGCATCTTCAGTGCTCAGATGCCAGTGGACTGTTAATTACCCAGGACAGCCAGTACCGGTCCTGCTAGGATCAGAGAAACAAAACTCTGAGCTCCTTCCACTGTGGCTAATAGGGCTTCTTATTTGCTTTATTGTTTTCAATAGGTTCAGTGGTAATTATGTGCTTTATATGCAGCACATGTTCATTCTCTGCTGCTGCGACAAACCAATTTTCCTTCATTAAAGTTTAACGAAATCATCATCTAATCTAATCCATCCCTTTTCATCTCTACAGTGGGGTGGATGATTTTTATGCATTATCATTCACTTTTCATTTGTGCTTGGTTCTGTGTGAAGAATTAAGGGTTCATGTTGTGTACGCTGCAGTATTGTTGCTCCTAGGAAAAACTAGGCTATACTATGTAAGGATGAGGAGTCTTCCACAATAGCAACCACTGTTATAGTTAGTATAATATAATACAACTTGTAGAAGTATCTTAGCTACAGACTTACTGGTCTGAATACAGACTGCCACTGTGTGGATTTGGTAAAAACTGATATTGTGGACACTGGAAACATCATCTTAATACTTTATTTTCATCACGTCCTCTTACGTAATATACAGTACACAAATCAATTACCTCATGGCAGCACCATTTTGTACGATTTCTCAGAGGTTTCAAACAAATTTTACATAAATACATAAATACTGCATCTCTGCACTCATAACTCATTTTGCCATCGTTATCCCACAAAATGCATTCCATAGTGATGGAGCTACAGTATATAACTAAGCTATAATATTGTATACTTGCTGTGCTGAATGAATAATAGCAGTGCGAACAATCAAAACAGCAGAATGTTTACTGCACAATGTTATACTGACATCATATACATGGTCAATATTAATGCAAACCCGTCTCCTGTCAAACTGATCATTTATGACCCCTTTGATTGATGATGACCTGTCCGGGCTGACAGGTTTATGACTGGGGTGCGACTTTAGGCACAACATGATTAAAGACAGGGTAGGTAAGTTTGAAAAATAACGTAGAGTTCGGAAAAATAAGCCCTCCCTCCAAAGCCCCTCTCCCGAAACACGAATGTGCACTACTAGTAGGCAGGTACGTAGACAGACAGGTACTTCGTCCAATCATTTCATCAGGCAGGTAGTTTGTCCAATCATTGCACATAGTTTTTCTGGTCCTGTGCCTGCTAGAGACATCAGATTTGTTTCATTTTAGTGTCTAGATATCTTGTATTATTGATCGCTATCGGGATGTCCAGAAAAATTCAACAAATATAACAAAAAGTGTCTCTGAACAAGAGTACCTACCCTGCCTTTAAGCCAAGTAGGGCATGGTCCTAGATGAACATCCCCCATTGCATCTAACCTGGACCCAACCATAACCCAGACCTTAATCTCGGAACCCAGAGTCTATTATTGATAACGATAGTAGACTCTGGGGACAACTCCCACTGTGTCTGGGTTATCTGGTCCAGCCGGTGGATCTGAAGAACGACTTCCTCTTCCGGCCGCCGGTCATTTTACAGTCTGATTGCTTTGGGTTCCGGGATTGCCCATCAGAAGACGACTAGTTGATCCAGGACCATGTCCTACTTGGCTAAATCATGTAGAGCGTGACTTTGGTGACTTTACTCTGGGGTTACATAAAGCAGTTGATGCCTTTAAAGTGAACTACTGATACTAGCAAATGAATCAGGCGATGATACTGTGGACTGTGGACTGTGTGGTCACATTCAATGACCACAGCTTTCACAATTCTTGAATTCTTTTCTCACTCAAAGTCAACCACCAGCAAAACCATGTGTATCTACAGCCCATTTTGCAAATGATTACATACTCTTTTCAAAACTGTTACATTAAAGATCAAAACCTAACATACATTAAAATGGACAGCAATTTATCAAATTACAAACACCCTATTGAAATACATTCAAAATCCAAAAAAAAAAGGTTATGGAAAACAAATTGTGAAAGATTATTGATTGAAATTATGTAAATTAGACCAACCACAGGTGATTTCCATCTCAGGTGGAGACCAGGGGCGGCAAAGCTCAAGCGGTAGAGCAGATGTCTAAAAATCGAAAGGTTCCCTGTTCAAGGCTCCTCCCGGTAGTGTGTTGACGTGTCCTTGACACTGAACCCCTAACTGCTCCCGACGAGCAGGTTGGTGCCTTTCATGGTTTAGTTTAGTTTATTTCAACAACAAATTTCATATACAGGGTAAAAACCATACTGCATAAGTGACCATTGTTAGGGATAGCATGATAAAGTCCAGGACTTATTTCCATCATGGCCCCTGGTGTGCAGACAATCAACAACAGAAACAAATAATAATAATAATAATATAACAGTATAATACATTAATTTGTCCTTTTACCATCCAACTGTAGTCATGCATGTCTTGCATGGCTGCCGTTGGTGTACGAATGTGAGAATGAATGGGTAAATGTTAAGTGTAAGAATTGTAAAAGTGCTTTGAGTGGTCTCTAGAGGACTAGTAAAGCGCTATATAATTAGTTTATTTACCAACCTTCATGTTTTCATTTAATGTAGTTTATTTTTGAATTACTTTATGGCAAAACAGAAAAAGAAACCCATTTGCTGGTGATATTTTGAAGGGTTCCTTGTTGTCTTAATGTAATGTTCAAGAAACGTGTTGGTCACTGAAACTGTGGAACCTGCTATATCATAACAGCTACTTGAGCTAGAGGGGAGGCCTGCATGTGGTGGTTTAGACTCCTTCATTCATTGTAGAACTGATCATGTAAACAGACATGGCTGTGTTACTTAATACTGTACCTATGTTTCTCTACTGCCTCTGACATGGCTGAGCGCAAAGAAAGTCAAATAAACCATTTTACACAACTTCCTATAATCTGAGGTTATAGATTTGACTCAGATAAAACTAAATGTGTGAAGTACAGCAGTGCTATGTTAAGCAGCAGACCTAGGTTAAAGTGATTTTACATTAGTCAGTATGTTGTCTGTGTTCCTAACTGAAATTTAACTCTAGTCTAGCTATGATACTTTATTTATACATCTTAATATTAAACACACGTATAATGGACTGTTTAATTAATATATACTGTATAGAAAATTATTTAGTCCCTTAGACAAATAGAACAGATGACTTTATAACGTTGACAACACCCACACATTTTATCTACAGTGATATAGAGATTCATCCACAGAGGAACATTTAATATCATAGTAAAGAACAGATCACACTTAAACCCCCCCGAGAGTCGCGTCACATCATTGGGATCATAAAAAATAAAGCTCCCCCCCAACTCGTCACCATTTGATTGTCACGTCCCGCTCAGAAACCACACACGTACACTTCTGATCAACAGGATAAAAAAACACCCCCCAATCCAACAGTTGTGAAAAGTAAGGTCACCAACCTGTCACATGCTCGGACAGGTCATCAATCAAAGGGGTCATAAATGATCAGCTGATACCCATGCAGCCCATAATTTACACAATATTCACATTATTCCTAGATGTCAATATACAATCAAATAAACAACCAAAGATGAATCATGTGCAATATAAAACAACAATAAATATGGTTTATTGTTAATTATTACCCTGAAATATATAGCGGTGTTTTTTTCTATAAAAAAATAAAATAAAAAATAAAATAAAAACATGCCTCACACACAACTGTTTTGGTAGACAGAGTTCATGAGGAGCAGCATGACATGAGAACATGGAGCACAAGCTGAAAGAGAAACCGAGACAGACAGACATGTAAATAGATAGATAGATAGATAGATAGATAGATAGATAGATAGATAGATAGATAGATAGATAGATAGATAGATAGATAGATAGATAGATAGATAGATAGATAGATAGATAGATAGATAGATAGATAGATAGATACAGTACTGTAGATGGCAAATGTATGGCTGGTTATTTTTCCGTATTGTGCTACTTTATTAACCAGTGTAGGGTAATTCTTTCTCTTTGCCCTAGGGTCAGCTACATGTACAGAGCAGCATCCCTGAAGCTGGCCGGGAGTCAGCGTCTTGCTCAAGGACACTTCAGCAGAGTGGACGCTTTCTGACTTGAACCTGGCTCACCCAGTTAAAAGACGGTCTCTCTAACCACTGGGCCAAAGCAGAGCAACAGAAGAGCACTGTAATCATCAGAGATAATTATATCAATTATCCGGTTATCTATTGTGCTGGACTAAAGGTGTTTCTAGTTGTCGGAAAGCTTATAAGACCCAAGAAATTGAAGCTACTAACACAGCACTGCAACACGTCTAAGGTCACATCAACACAAAAACTTCACTCCTAGGCAGTGTTTTCACCCATTGGTCCTCATGTGAAAAGAGTGGGAATGCGTTTTGATGAGGTTGGATCCTGGGGTAAAGACTTTAATGTATTAAACTTTGTGCCCTTGATTTTAAACATTGAAGAATCCTACACCATGTACTTCATCAATTAATACAGATTTGCATTACAATTACTTAATATGCCAAATGAAAGAGGAGTGCTATCGCATCACAAGTAACCATGGTAACAAAGCAATGACTGCTACCTGTCATCTGCACGTCACATGGTACACACACACACACACACACACACACTCATTCTCCCTCGATTTCTTTCTTCCTCATACCCGTACAACCTTCAAGCCTTCATCCACACACACAGAGCAGTGCAGTGTCGTCTGGTCAGTGGATTGTGGTGTTTGAATGACAGGTTTGCCCTTTCTCACCGCTGCTCACCAAGAGCTGGCCCAACGGGAGCTGACGGCGTTTCTACTAAGAATGACTAATGCTCCCCTCTGCTTCTTTCTTATCTCTTGCCGTCTCTTTCTCACTCTCAGTCTGTCTGTTGTTCTATCCATCTCCCTCTTTGACTTTCTTCTTCTGTCTCAGAGCTAGAAGATGCTGCGTTAGATGATTTGACTCCTGTAGAGGGCTTTCAAGTGACATAACACACCCTCTGGCAGCCATATTGAAGGTCCTGTTGGGCAACAGTGACCGTAAACAGCTGATTTGCTAAATTAGCGTACTGGCTAGTTATCTAGTTTGTTAACTGAGCTGACTTTTCTCATGCTACAACTGTTTTGGAGTAGTTGATCACACTAATCACACTAATCGACCTACACCTGCACCACAGCCATCTTTTCCCAGCCTGGTTGTTAAATAGTTAGGCATTATTTGTGCACAGCCAGTTCCCCACTGGACCGCCACGATGGGCGCCAGCTGTGGTTGCTATGGAGATTTGTGGCAAAGACTCTACAGTGTTGTGGCTGAAAGAGAACTGAAAAGTGAAAAGATCCAGCGAGTGAACAAACCAGGCAGCTGTATTTATCCATCCCAAGGACTAGCTGGTGAGCCACGGCTGCATATGAATGCGGGGGCAAATGGAGATGAGTCTCCTCTGGCTACTGGGGAACTCAGGGAGATTCACTCAGGAAACAATCAAAATCAAGAAGAGTGAAGAGGCTTTCAGAAAGCATTCCTGTGACATTGGTGAAAACAACTAGGGAGTATTATCCTTGATTATGCACCTGTGATAGTGTGTGTCTCTGTCTATACAGTCACAGATATGGTGCCTCACCTGTCTTATCCAACCAATCTCATTGTCTCATTGTAGGTTGCTATGGTGACAGTTCCTCTCGGCAACACAAAGAACTCCACGCGCTCCGTAGTTTGATTGGCTGCTACATCACCATGCTCAGATCACCCTGCCTAATTGGCCAGTATCCTATGGAGGAACCCTATGGAGCACCCACTAAGGGCCATAATAACGGTAATTTGATAAGTCCATAATTAAATACATTAAATTTATAACTAATGCATAATGTTAATGCATTAGTCGCAATGGGCTGGAGAGTCTTGCCCTTGGCCAGTAGGTTCACAATGAAGTACCCCCTCTAGTATGTCTCGTTGATGCCTATGCACGATCTCTAGTGGGGTGTATCTATTCTCTAGTGGTCTGGAGAGACGGTTTAGGGCATAACAACACAGGTTTGGTAGTGTATTCATCAGGTCCATGTCCTTTGTGGAAACATGCATATGGATGATACTGAGCTGGGATCTATGGGCTAATAATGACTAACCTAAATCAGAGCTGTCCTAGTCCACAATGCTGTCATTATACAGTATATCTCCCAATTCACTGCCAATCTTTGATTGAATTGTACTATCTGCTAAATACTAATCTAATAAAACACCAAATTTGATCAAAAGTGACCAGTAAATAATATCAAAAGAGCTCTCATTAATTGTATTGTGTGATATTACTGTTCTGTTTCTTGCAACCAAAACATTGTATTGGACGGGTGAAGCCAGCACACGGTGCACAACATCTCTAACACCAAACATCTTCTAAACGGCCATTTAAAAAAGTAGAAGCTGAACATTGAAAAAGGAAATGCAGCATGATGAGACATCTGCTGGTTTCTTCACATATTGCCTCCCTTCAAAAGGTTACAGGTCACAGGCAATTATTCCTTACAGAGCTGCAGATTAATGTCAACTTCATTAACGTTATCTCTAATGTTATATTAATTATAAAGTTCCAGTGGTGTGACTATGCTGGCCTGCTGACTCCGGGGGGGAAAAGCTACTTTTTTAATGAGGAAATGACAGTTATCACCAGTCAGTGGCGTCTTTAAATATTAAACTGTGAGGGCACCCTGGAGGCTAATCCAATTAGCGTGTTTGTGTGTGTGCATTGGTTTGAAAAGTGACTCATGCTATCCTGTCCCTCTGCATCGTAAACTGAAAAACACCACTAACTGATACAGTTGTTGGTCTCAAGCAAGCGTCAGAGAGAGCAAGTGAGAGAGCGAGAGCACAAAAATGAACGGGACAAACAGATCTCAGACAAGACACAAAATCCCCAACGTCTTTGCAACATCCCATCTCATCCTCCTCCAGAACATCCTCAGGTGGCATCCATGCTGGTCTGCCCATGCGTCCAAGTCTTTTTCGTTTGGGCTGAAACTGGAAATTGTGACTTTGTGCAGCGGCCGTTTGGGTTCCTGGCCGCTCTGTCAGCCCGCGGCGGGGCCCCTACATTGTGACTGCCAGCCTACATGATGGAGCAGGTAAAGCCACAGCACTCCTTCAGCAGGGTGAGACCCGTCTTGGTGAAGGGGGAGGAGCTCTGCTGGGCTCTGGACGTCACCCGTCTGGCTGGTACAGGACCTGGGACACAGAGGAAAGCGCACACTGTGGAAAAATGCTACATTAACTTAAAATATATGTTACCTAACTCTCAATGTCTCAGTCACACACCATTCTTTCCAGTCTTCAGTCATAAGGCGATGATGTGAATGAATGAGTCTGCAAGGAACCAGGGAGACAAATAACCTTACTAAACAAACCCATACTTCTTCTAGAGGACTCCACATAATCTCAGGACACCTGCTCATTTCTTTTAAGAGGAAAATCAGTCAGTGTGTGTATGAAAGCACTGTCTCTCTTTCACAGAACTGAGGAGGACAAAACCTTGAGGGAAACGATAGCAAAACACTCCTCAGTCTGGCAGAGATAAAAGTTGTGTCACTTTCTTGTACCTTTCTTTTTCACCGTTCTTGGGAACTTGGACTTGAGAAAATCTGCCATTTCTTTATCTTCCTCTTTCTCCCTGTAAAATAGGGGGGGGAAACAGTTTATTGTGAAGGACAGCAAACAGAAGAAAGATTCCTCTGTTTACTGCCATAGACACGGTGGACTTGAATATATCCTTTCCTCTCCTCCCTTTCTTCACAAGTTCAAAAACAATCAATTACCAGCGTGTTGCTCCCCTTACTTCCTGCCTTCCACCTTCCCAAAATCCCTGTTCTCGTGCAGCAGAATGCAGCATGTTGACATGTTGCAGCATGTCAGCTGCCAATGCAGCGTCTTATTCACACAAACTGACAACGTTAGATAACATGGAGGGGAGGGAGGATAAAAGTCCCAGTCCTCCACTGACGTGATAGATCGATGCACCAGAGAAACTCCACCAACAAGCTTATCGGTTGAGAAAAATTGGACGCATCTGAACTTTTTACAGCTTCTCTCTCTGCTTGCATCCATTGGTCAATGGCATTTAAAAAAAATCAGTTCATGCTATCTAATTAACACTTCCTATCTAGGCATGTTAACTCATCAAAACTATGTCATGTAAATACCAAAAATAGCGAAAATTAAACAAGACTAGGTCAAAACCTAGTATGTGGCTGGACCATGTGCCCTCTCCCTCATGCCTCTTTGTGCATGGAGAGCTGTTTTCTGTTCCTAGGCGCTCTTGAATGCATCACAATGTATTACGGCGAAAGTCGACCAATGAAGTAACCCTCCGCGAAACCCTGGAATGTCTTAGCCTGAATGGTACATTCAACACACCATGACATTGCCAAACGGCCAAATTTCTTAGGCGCACTTGAAAGTCGATCAGTGGTGTAACTTCATCAGTCAGTGACATTTGCCTGTTCAAAACTTGTGTCTGTTTATGTGTGTTGAGAAGAGACAAACTATCAACACAGATGAGAAGGAGAAGAGGTGATAAGAAGAGAAGACAGGAAAATGAATGAAGTGATAGAAGAAGAAATTAGTACAGAAAACAGCAGTATCAGATGGTGCTAGTAGGTGGTACGTAACAATTCAAAGCAACAAAACCAAAGAGGTTTTGAACCTGAGTCGTTCAAACTCCACATCGTCCACAAGGAAGTCTCTGGTCTCCACCAGCTTGTGGATCTGCTGCAGTAGTTCCTCCTCCTTCTGTCGGGCCTCCTTGGACTTGTCATTATCTGGAGCACAGAGGAAGATGACATCTGAGGAGCTACGGTTTGTTACTTTAGCTACCGAACACCGTCTTTTAAAAGTTGTCTGGTTAATTAAACCTCAAATATATATATATAATAAAAACTGCGATCTCGACAACATCATACTGGAGATCTGCAACTAGGCTCTGATAGACAACATCAAGCCCGACATATGGTCCCTCTCTAACATCATCCCGGTTCCCAAATCTGGAGTTCTGTCTAAGCCAGACAATTATCGTGGCATTAGCCTGACTTGTGTCATAGCGAAGATGTACAACCGCATGATACTAAACCGGATTAGGGACGCCATTGACCCACACCTGAGGGACAACCAAAA
>CABFOS010075938.1:0-11960 GCA_900660315.1 Diretmoides pauciradiatus | reverse complement strand
ACATTCCTCCTCCTTCTGTCGGCCCTCGTTGGACTTGTCATTATCTGGAGCACAGAGGAAGATGACATCTGAGGAGCTACGTTTGTTACTTTAGCTACCGAACACCGTCTTTTAAAAGTTGTCTGGTTAATTAAAACTCAATTATTAAACTCATTTACCTCGTACGTCAGATTTTTGACCAAAGGTTCAAGAGGAAATTTGAAAAAAAAGTGCATAGGAAAGATCAATTTTACGTCAAAGATAATGAAAAGACAAGACAATTTTCTTTCAAATTTAAAATGAGGCTAAAATGAAATGTTGATAACCATTATTCTGTGTAGAAACGTTACTAGAAGGTTCTGTTTTTAACATTGTGATGGTTGAACCATATCAGGGAGTTTAACCTATGAGCAGCATAACTAAGCTGACTGAATGACCAGCAACAACACGTAGGCCCACTATCAAATCAGAAAGATACAACAAATTTCCATCCATTCCTAACTAACCAGTGGCTGTGTTCTGGCTGCGTCACGGTGACGGTAGGGGGTCGACTTGAACTTGCTTTTCCCAGGCTATTGGTAAACAAGCGCTCCCATCAGACAAAGCTTCTACTATTATCAAAGGCGTTTGTCGGCATGTTCGCCTATGTTGTTTTTTTGAAAAGTTGAAACGTCTTTGTAGTATATATGCCCCGTGGTGAGCCTCTCGCAGACAGTGGCGTCTCCGTTAATGCCTTGTAAACAATCGACTTGATTGGCTGAATTGTGTAAAGTGATTTAAGAAACACGTGTGATTGAACAAGACACTTGAGGGACCCCATGAGTGAATGTGTCTGCTTCTTCTTCTTCGTGTGGGCGGGATGGAGTTGTTCATCCTCATGTGTCTGCTTGTAACTATTTTCTAAAATTCTTCCACCGTTCTTCATATTCTTCTTCTTAGTTCTTCCCCTTAACTCTGTTCAACCCTAGTTTTTATTAAAATGCTATTCATTGTTAACTTAGGGATTTAGGGATTAGATTGACAGGGAAAGTTCACTGTAGAAATGAGTAATCAAGTAAAGAGGCCTTAGAAAACTTTGAGGAGACAGTTCAGCCACTCACCGCCCCATCTAGAAGATGACACCTGACCTACCTGGTACAGACACTAGTTTCTGCAGCTCCTTCTTCAGACGAGTAATCTCCTTGCACAGCTGGATATCATCCATCCTGCCCAGGAAAGAGACACACACACGCGCACACACACACACACGCACACACGCACGCGCGCACACACACACACACTGCCATTTTAGCCTGTCTCTTCAAAAAATTAACAATTCCCCTTTTTCTATTGATTATCTTGTTGTAAAGGAAGCCAGAAATAAATCTTGGTAAAGCCTCTCCAAGTGTTGTCAGAAGTGCAGTTAACAATACAAAGAGAGGACCAAGCCTCTCGTATTACAACAACAGCAACCACTCTCCACTGATGGGTTCATTAAGGAGGCAAAAGCATCAACAGGCACAATGCCATGCAGTTCCCTCCATTGCAAATCCCCCACATATTTAGCTAGAGGCGGCTTGTACAGTGCAGACCATGCAGTCTGCAGCATGCTGCCACCCCCTGCTGCCCAATCTGTCTCTGTTTAGCACCTGGACTATGTGCTAATACAGTCTCTTGCCCCTTACAGCATCCAGTGCTACTCCCTCCACTCCTTCCACAGTGGAGAGTTTCAGCCGTGGGAACAAATCCCCAGAGCCCTTATGCCCAGCCGCTGTGCCACCTTCCCAGACTCCTCAATATTGCACCCAGCGACCACAACCAGGTGACCCAATATGATGAATTTGTTTCTGAAACCCCTGCAGTGATGCTGTGGTGATGTTATGTCTTGCCCTGTAGACCAGCGGCTCCTCCAGCAGCCACTTTCATACTTTTCCACATAGCAGCAGCAGGTGTAACGTCTCAGACCATCACTGACTGACACAAATGGGAGATTAGCAAAGAACAGTGAAAGGTCTTAACTGAAGTTGGGTAACGTGAGGTCTTGAACATTAGATAGCAATGCCGGTTGATAGTGATGTACCGATGGATGTGGCCGTTTCCAACGATTTCAACCAGTTAAGCGTGCATAAAGTACGAAGACGCCTGCTCCGACTAAAGAAGTCCTGCTGATACTGAGGCCTGATTGGCCACCAGGGTGTGTTGATTGACATGTTATTTGGGGTTATAGGGTTCTTGCAAATATATATATATATATATATATATATATATATATATATATATATATAATATATATATATATTTATACACACACACACACACACACATACACACGTTCGCTTAAGATACTTTTGGGGACTTTACATAGACTTACATTAATTTCCTGGAAACTTACCCTAACCCTAACCACTACCACTGACCCAAAAATCACTTTTTACCAATTGGGGCCAGAGAGCTTTTGTCCGAAAGTGACTTAAGTTAGACACACACACACACGCAGTGGAACATTTCTTTTTTAAATTTTATTTATTTATCGAATTTTTCCCTTTTTCTCCCAATTTACATGGCCAATTCCCCCTGCCTAAGCCGCCCCGGTCGCTGCTCCACCCCCTCTGCCTGGGGAAGGTGTAGACTAGCACACGCCTCCTTCACACGATGCATGTGAAGTCGCCAGCCGCTTCTTTTCCCCTGAAAGAGAGGAGTTTTACCGAGAGGGCGTGACGCGTGTGGAGAAGGCGTTGTTCCCATCCCTGCTGAACAGGCGCCCCGACTGACCAGAGGAGGCGCTGGTGCAGTGACCGGGACAAACCCTTTTGTCCGGCTTCCAACTCGCAGACACAGGCAAATTGTGTCTGTAGAGACCCCCGACAAAGCCGGAAGTACCGCTGCTGTTGCAATTTTGCTCAGCGCCACCAAGTTGTTTTCTATATCAGGCTGAATAATAGAGAACACGCCTGTACATTATATTCCCGGCTCTACAACATGTACTGACATTTGGGATTTAAATGCCTTGTGGACATCAAATGGGCTTAGAAGCTGAGGCAGATGTTGATGTGAAACACATCCCTTAGGCCATAGTTGCACACATTTGTGCCAGGCGGTAAGCTGTTTGTCATGAAAGTGGTCATCCTTAGATAATTTGCAGTATTGCCCAACTTGCAACAGTGGCAGCTCCAGTTAAACCTGCACTCTGTAAACATACAAGCAAAATCAGTCTAGTCATGAAATGGGGCTGTGGCAGAGAAGACTGGTCCCTCCCCTCTTCACTGAGATGCTGTAGATTCGCTCCATTCACCCCAATTTGGAGTCGGTAGGTACACTGGCGGGAAGGTTTTCTCCGAGCACAGGAAGTGACAAATCCAAACGTACAAGCTGAACGCACACAGCTCTGAAACAGCAGTGAGCGAGCTAGCACCAGCTATCACTACAGAAAGATAAGGGCAGTGAAGTCTTCAGAAATGCAAACAGTTACCTCTCGCTGCCACTTCCGGCCACCAACGACTAAATTAAAGAAAATTACACAGTGCAGGTTTAAGTGTGTTATGTAAGCTGCATTCCTTATGCAAGTAGTAGACACATTATGCCAATGGCAGAGCACTGCCACTCGGTTTGCCTCACATAAACATGAAGATGTACACACATCAGAAGCAACACACACAAAAATGAAGCCACTAATAGTGCAAGCAGATAAGGGATCGATACAGAGTCACTGATTTAATATTAGAAATGATAGAACTATAACCAGTGCAGCAGTGAATTTATTTCTTGAGATTACTAGAGTTATGGCGATTACACTGCTCTGTAAATCAAAATCAAGCCATTTGAAGCCCTTAAAACTTATTTCTAGCACTTTCCCAGTCTTGAGAAGAAAAAAAGAAGAAGAAGAAATCAAGCAGGAGGACATGAGCAGACCCTCATGGTAGATATCAGTTCCATTCTTTTGCCTATTTATCACTTTGCCTTTTCCTCAACAGATGCAAATGGCTGTTTGAATTAACTATCAAACTGCACAATGTCTACAGCACAGATTCCAACCTATCCAATAAAGGTGTAGCATTTTTAAATATCAATACATCACTGTCAAATTAATTGTTACACCTTGGCGTAAAGACCACGGTGGACACGATTGGTAGCCTCTATCTAACAGTCGTATTGTTAGTGCTAGTGTTCCCCATTAACACGTTACTTCCTGTTGCAAAGAGGATGTTGCTACTTTCTTTGTCTCTACTGAAGAGGACTATCGGCCTTGCACTTGTTCCACCCTCTGCCAAAGCCAGAGACTCTGGAAGCTTTAGCTCCGTTTGTGATGGAAGAACAGCGCCCTCTTTCTGTTCGGTGCTATTAAAGAATTTCAGCAGATTTTCCAACCCGGTGGCACACAATGTATATCGCAGTGTGATGGAAGCTGCCAGTCTTTTCAACAACCATCTCGTTTGTATACAGTCATTATCCTAATGCCTCAAAATTAATGTGGTAATGATTTATTGATGTTAAGATGCTACATGTAGCACCTTTAAATATAGAAAGTCTAGGGGTCAAATAGGAAAGCTACGCAGAGATTGTTGACTACTTTTAGCATCAAGGCTAAGAGATGTTTGACTCGCAATGCACTAAATAATTCAAGTGTCAAAAGTCAAGTGTCAACAATTTTATCAACAAAGGAAAATGCAGGAAAAATTCACACATCAGCAATGGAGCAACAGAACCTGAGAGATGAAGCAAAGAAAACCAAAGAAGGGAAACAGTGAAACGGTTCGTGTCCCACCCGCAACCTACCTTCATCTCGGCAGGTTTGTAGTAGCGGCGATTTTTGTCTTCGTTGGCTGTGCGGTAGCCGTCCCGGAGGAAGCGCTTGAAGCCGTACTTGCCCCGCAGTTTGCGCACAATCTTGTCCAGCGTCTGGCTGTAGAGGGCGTCATCGTCCACCGCAAAGGCTGGGTAGCTGATGGTCGGCAGCAATGCTGTATCCGTGTTCTGCCAAAGAAAAAGAGAGGGTTTTCTCTCCATAACAAACAGTACTACAGTATGCCCTCTATTGAAACACTGTTGACTGGCTTTATTTATTTCATGATTGATTGAACACGTTTTCACACAAAGATGAGCGGTGGGTTTTTGCAAAAAAATCTAAGTGACCATACTAAAATTCACTCCTGGGATAGGTCATTCAACACAGCCACAAACTGCTTAAAATGGTTGAGCTATGAGAATAAATACAAGGGAGTCTGCACTGATATCATATGTGTCCATGTTCTTCAGGGATTATACTGTAGATGATTCTTAGACTGGTGCAGAGGCTTAGGACCTTTAGAGTGAAGGCGTCTGGCTATGCACTACAGCTGTGATCAAGAACAGCCTTCTTTAAAATTGTCTGACAAAATCAATTGGACAAACACTAAGAATGAACCTAACACTTAAGAATGAACACATACTTTATTAAGCAATACAACTGAAAGCCACTAGGCCCCGGCCTCAATGCAGCTCTGACCTTTTATTAATAATTGAGATTACTCCCTAAAAATCAAAGAGTTGCACTCCGTTTCCCATCTGCTGTCTATGTGCCGGAGTCGTTAATCACTGCAGCGACACACTCGGTCCTCAAACGGCTACTCAGCTGCTTTAAAAACCTAGTCCGAAGCTTATGCATAATGAAGCGCTTCAACGTGTCACTTGCATAAACCATGAGTCATGGTGCGACGTCAACTTCTTCCCTATACAGATGCCGCTCCAAGCGTCGATCGAACAGTCGATCGGATGAACAATTCTAGAGATATGCGAAGGACATACATACATACATACATTCCTTGCTTAATAGTTACATACTGTACAGCAAACCAGTCAAACTATCAAGCAACGTCACAGAAAAGCCACTGTGCTTTATATTATCAAGTTGCTGGGGGCTCTACCTCTCTGTTAGCCCCCTTCCTTCCCCTTTGTGTCAATCCCAATGTTTATGATGCCATTTCTGGTCTTCTAAGTCCACTCATTTCCTCTCAAATTGATGATGTGTACCTGTACATTCAGCGGAGAGAAATAAGTCATCATTTAAATGCCTGCCCTTCATTTTGCCACTCACACCCTCTTTCTGTCCCTTTCTCTTGTTGACTTTCTTCCCACTCTACCTGCAACCATCTCTTACTTGCTCCACTTCTTGTCAAGACTAGGCCAACAACAGCACAGGTATAGTGACGATAATAACTGTATCACGACGCAAATGTATTCTTTAATTACACATATTCACTGACATATTGACAGTGAGTGCGTGGTTTGTTTGAAACATGCATATTTGCAGGGAGAGGAGCAATTAACCTTTATAGTTTGTGACGTGCCTGGCAGGCTTGTATTTCAGCCTTTGATTATTATACATTATGCACACAGCTGCTCCTCTGTATAATAAAAGAAGAAGAAGATCCGTGTTGCTCAAGGGTTTCAAACTGAGATATTTTTCAAATTGAACTGAAATCTACAAGTGTTCAGCTAACTCTTCAGTCCGGATTTACATTTGAATGTTGTCTTTTACTCACCAGTTTGGCTTGCTGAGTAAATTGGTTTCACGCGCACGTAGACATACGCTGAACAATTTATGTACTCTGGTTCATGTCTACTCCCAGATTTGAAGTGTATTTGAGAGATGAGTTCTTCCGATCCCAGAGGAAAAAGCTAGATAACTATTCAGACAAGGAATACGAGCTGTCAACATGTCCATCATCCACTTTGCCTTGTTCCTTGAAGGGTTTCTTTGCTAATAGAAGAATGTAGTATTTAATTTCCTTGACAGACAGAGAGATAGATGACTCACATGGGAGCGGGACTCTCGGGGTAGTAGGGAGCACAGGGTTTGCCTGTTCCTGTTGTGGGCGTCCAGATCCACAAAAATCACCGACCAGGAGCAGCCCTGCAAAACAAACACACACCCAGTCACGGCTGATCTTCTCATGCTACACGGGTACAAACAGCTAATGCTCTTATGAGCACTTTGCAAAAAGCACGGACCCACGTTCTCTATGCACACACCTACAAACACACACGCACGCACGCACACAAACACACACGTACGTAAAAACACCTCTGTCAACGATCAGAAAAGACATTTAAAAGCGTAAGTGACTAAAACGACAAAAGGCCCACTTTTAAACGCCTCCACCATCACACCTCTCGCCTCCACAGATCAAAACACCACGGAGAGTAGCGACAGCTCGGCTCTTACACAACTCACACACTGTTATTGCACAACCAGACTGATATTTTTGGGCTACGAACAGAGAGATTTTATTTTAATTTTATTTTTGAAGTACAGTGTGGGAGTACAGCGAGGAGAGAAACATCCTACCACTTCAAAGGCCCCTGTGTACGAAAAACGAAAACAATAAAGTGCTGCTGCTACAATGCTTCCAAAAAAATATTTGGGTGTCTTTTGCTTTTACTTGGTAAAGGACCTGATCAAACCTTTTCTGTTTCCGAAGAGCTTTTACTTCTGTCCCAAGTCCATCAGCAGAGTTTACATAAACCAAGTCACTCCCTCAACCTGCTAAGCTAAGCAATGTAAGTCCAATGCATTATGTATGAATAACCGACAAAGTCCATTTTTCCCAAAACAAGCCTGGCCAGCGCTTTTCGTCTAATCAGCACTCTTTTCCTGTAATGATTTGCATATTGCAGTGGCTTGTGACAAGTCAGTGTGGAGGGGCCATTGCAGGGAAACCTCCGCTGGTATTAATAGCAGTAGTTCTGTCCACTGGCATTTTCAACCGCTCAGCGATGGAGGGTGGCGCTACGAGCGAGCAACCTGACATTTTGTTCCTAAACCCAAAAAGCAAATGACAAAGCAGTATTAATATTACAGTATGTTTCATGGCGATAGATTACCTGTTCACTAGATGTTTCTGCTGGATCTCTGTTCTAGTTAGCGTATTTGTCGGTGAAAATGTGACTTTGTTGTTTGTGTCATTTACAGGCCACCGTAGTTCGAGGGGGCGTAAGGGATGAAGGCGCTGCCAGAAACTAGTTGTTGAAATTCTTACTGGTCGCCAATGGAGAGTCATAGATTGATTAATGACCCTTCAAAATAATATTTACTATGAATTAACCTCATAAAGATTTAGGTCTGCCTAAAAAGGTGAGTCAACATCGCTGGTACTGGCCCGGCACAGAGCAGGCGGCCGTCCAGACATGGAAAGCGTAGCCGTTTTGATTTGATTACAAAGGCTGAGGTAAATGTAACACCCACCCGCATGTGTCTCTAGCCGGTGTAAAATGTGATAGGAGAGTTGAGTATGTACTGCAGAGGGAGCGGCAGGCAGGCAGGTATTTGGCATTGGAAGGATGAGTCAGCTGGGAAATCAAGATTGATAGAGATCATTAATAAGCAACTGGATGGCTTGTTGCTCTTCCAATCCCACAGTGGGACACACAGACAGCATGGATCATAAAGCAGCCTCCTCTATAAATTGATTCTTTCAACAAGCTGAGTTCGATGACAAAATCCATTCCCGGGCACAGTTAAACCCCTCATTTCACGACTGATGAGAAGGGAAACATCAACAGCGACGTTAATGTATGCTCAAGTTCTTTTCATCATAACATCCTCGTATGATGATCAGAAAAAAGACTCTGCAAAGTTCACAGGCATCATCACTGCCTTCTGCTGGGTGGGGAAAACAAGTAGAAGAGATAATAAGAGGAGGCTCACTAAGTGGATGGCTTCAGTTTCCAATCCATTAGCATGTGTAGGTCCCTCCTTTCCTGACTCTCCTCCACACAGCCAGCAAAACAAATATACCCGCTAATGGACATTCCAAAGCAGACTGGGGGATTCAGGCAAAACTAGGAACAAATATCAGCCATCAGTTCTGGCCATCGATCCAAGTCTGCAAGGACACGAGCACTTTGCTGAGCATAACACGAACAGAGTGACTCCCCTATCAGCTTTCGCCTTCTCGTGACGACAGCACTAACAATGTCGATGATATCGCGGCTTCCTGTGAATTCAGCTATCTGAGCTTGTCATTCCTTTACAGAGGACCACAGTCATCAAGCATATCTCGGTGATGTATGAAGCTGTAATGGGCTTCTGCAAATAAGAAACCCGGCCATCTATCAATAATGTGATCTTTATTCATGCAACACTGTTAGACAAGAGGCGAATACACGTGTGTCTTCTTAGGAGAGTGAATTCTTCAAATACCTGATTTCCAAACAGGTTGAATCCATTGATGGCCTCCAGAGCAGCTTTGGCGAGGCCCACAGAACTGCAGAGACAAGAAACACTGGGTGTTACGCACGACACACAACGGCTAAATTAGTTGCAGCATATCAACATTCACTGCAACAAAGTGACATGATGAAGGCAGACGGGAATCAATAACTGTCCTTCAGGTTTACGATGGAAAAAGGCAAAAACGAGTTCTCAAACAGCTATCAGAATTCAATAAAGCTGAAGGCTCCTTGGATTGTTGCCCACTGTAGATAATGGATCTCTTTAAAAACCTAATATTGAATTTCACACCAGGCTGGCTACTGTGATTGCAATGCAGACAAAATGTAAATCAATTTCACTGTCATTTTGTTTCCCTTACTACCCTGCCAAGATCTCCCTGGAGAGAAAAATAAATAAATAAAGACCGCCAGGAGATCTGCTGACATGTCAAAATGTGTTCAATACCATTAGCAAAGGCGAAATCAATGCTTAAAAATACAGAGGAGGCTGGCTAATTCAGCCTCGCATATAGCTCTGGTCAAACCAGCTCTGAACAACACACAGACTCGTATACTCTAGTTAGTAGAATGGCCAACAATGGTCAGCAGGTATACTGTAGCTACGGTACATGAGGGCTTTCAGAAAGGCGATCGATTTCCTGAGCAAACTGCTGGGTGTTGAGCTAGGAGGCTGTCAGCGCCTCACAGAGAGGCAGAGGAGATGTGATGCTTGGGGAAAGTAGGAAACAGGACCAAAACAGCAGTATGATGCAATAGTCTCCGTCGAGAGTTGGAGAGAAAGATCCGCATGATGAAACAGTTGCTGCAAGACTTTGTTAGTCCATATGTGGATACCGTACAGGGTTTTGTTGTTGTTTACTGTACAACAGACACCAGCTCATATCCCCGTTAAGGTTATGTTGGGGATAGTGTCTTTATATGCATGTTGCAACCTATTCCTGTCACCAATACCGGTTATATTCCACATATTACTGTAGAAACAAAGCTTACACAAACTGCATACAGCAACAGTGTTTATAATAATAATATAATGTTAATAAGTGTTCTTGATAATATGTGTTTGTCCTGGCTGTTGTAAAAAGAAATACTTGACTATCGCGAGTAATGCTGGAATATTCACAGGCGTTTGAACACACTTTTACACTTGTAACAACATCACTATTATGTATTCTGACAATGTAAAACAGGCATTTAATGCATCGCAAGTTTAGTTATTTCAAGAAATCCCAACCCTAAAACGATAAGATATGCTGTTTTAGCCATTTGACTGAGTGTCACGATGAACACGAGGCAGAAGCAAAATAAAATGAATCATTTGATTTGATATGAATAAATTAATACTCTTCCTAAAAGAATCCGTTTCCATTCATTTCCAGGAAGCCTTTTCTGCCTACTGCCACTCTGGGAGGAGAAATGACTACTCATTTGGAAGATTTACACAAATCTTGTTTACATGTAAACATTTTGAATCTTTGAATTAGCTGGCTTGCTAATTAGAGCCCGAGCGACATAGGCTTTTTAAGACCGATACCGATCTGGTAATAATATATCGGCCAATGTTAATTTCTTTTCAGAAACACATAACATAAACACAGATTTTCCCCAACATTTGTTATGTGTACAGTAGTTTTTTAAGAGTCCTCACCAAGATAACATGACATAATGCAGTTTAAAAATAACTTCATCGGATCGGATTTCTTTGTATTGTGATGACGACCTTCTGTATCTGAGGGACCCCCCCCTCTTCACTGCCTCATCTTCTTTAGACTCACAAGCCAGTCTTTAAACACTTCGCTCAACTAAAGACGGTTTCGTCGCCAAAGCATGGGTGCAAACAATTACTGTAGAGCGTTTAAAAAAACCTGCATGGCAGAACCAATGAAAAGTCTTTAGGGCGGGGCTTCATATTGGGGCGGTGACATGTGGAAGTCGTGTGTGCTTGTAAACGCTGGTGTACTACCAGCAACACAAGCCACAGTCCTGAAGAAAACTCCTTCAAAGTTTATTGATGTTTGTGGCATTTGTGGCAAAACATATTCATCGGTAAAAAAACACAATCTTTTATTAGGACGATTCATCCGTCCGGCCGGACTACACGTCTGCTTTGGAGGACATTACAGGACAAGTTGGGCTCTGCTCCATGCATGTCGCTTATGTCTATGGGCGTCTATTGTAATCAATACGAGCTGCTCCACCAAGATGGACGTACTACGCGATTAGTAGTTGTAGTTGCATGTTGCAGGGAGAAAGCTGCCGTCTTGTCAAATTTATTGAGATCGTTCGTCGTCTTCCGCTTTATCCGGGTCCGGGTCGCGGGGGCAGCATCTTCAGCAGGGAAGCCCAGGAAGCCCTCTCCCCCGCCACTTCCACCAGCTCTTCCGCGGGAATCCCGAGGCGTTCCCAGGCCAGCCGAGAGATGTAGTCCCTCCAGCGTGTCCTGGGTCGACCCCAAGGTCTCCTCCCGGTTGGACATGCCCGAAACACCTCCCCAGGGAGGCGTCCAGGAGGCATCCTAACCAGATGCCCGAACCACCTCAGCTGGCTCCTCTTGATGTGGAGGAGCAGCGGTTCTACTCTGAGTCCCTCCCGGATGTCCGAGCTCCTCACCCTATCTCTAAGGCTGAGCCCGGCCACCCTGCGAAGGAAACTCATTTCAGCCGCTTGTATTCGCGATCTCGTTTTTTCCCACAGGAGGAACCAGAAGGGTCCGGTGCCATGTGGACCGGGCAGCAGTCCAAGGCGTGGACCTGGGAGGTCCGATCCCCATGGCACCGGACCCTTCTGGTTCCTCC
>CABFOS010075937.1:0-20183 GCA_900660315.1 Diretmoides pauciradiatus | reverse complement strand
TGGATACTGATACGCTCAACATCTCCCGGCATTTGCCTTTCTAAAGGGCAGTATGCACTCGAGGTTTCAACCTCGTTTTAGTGCAACCTCCAAGGTCCAACCAGTCTTATCATAATGCCCTTATATATATGTACATTCCTCTATTTTCACATGTGTAGCATATCCTTCTTTGTTACACGTTTGTGCAGAACTGCCCAGGCTGCCCAACCGTAAAACATAACTGACGCATATGACCTGTTTCCAGGAAACAAGGCGAGCTCTATTTTCAGCATCATGGAGAGCACATGAGCAACAACACTAGAATTATTCTGGGATATACAGTGACTCTGTGGTCAGTATACTGTACTGTGGCCATATGACAGACCCACATTCCTGACAGTCAACATCATCTCTCTATGTTGTTTTCCTTTCCCTTAGGACGTAAATATGGTCTCTTTCAGTCACAGGTCAACATGGAGTACAATAAACAGCCTCATGTTTGTATCCAATTGCTGTTGTACAACTTCTATATAAGAGTTCCCACATTGATTTGTCGTGCATCAGCCAGATAATGATCACATATAGCACAGGTTTAAGCTGACGACATGAAGTTAATTTAAAAACAGTTTACTATGTATAAATATAATGGTTTTTAATCTTAAAAATATCATAAATGGCCATTCAATCTAAGGCATTTATCACTCTGAAATAGATGATTTCAAGGTTCTTTATTTTGGTGATTGGTATTTTTAGAACATCAACAGATTGAAAATCAAAGTTGCATTGCCTCTGACAGTGGCATGTAGCCAGTGGATTTGAAATGGAAAAGGGAAAAGCAACATTTCAGAAGTAGGAGATCGCTATGACTGAAAATAGGTGTAAATGCCATCTCTTATTGTTAGGAAATGGCATTTGCACCTACTTACATCCCTCAAAATGTGTGTTATTTCAACAAAAGCTCAGTGCTGTTCTCATCTAATCTGTAATTACCACATGGGCAGGTGGCAGTGATGTCTTGGGAGCGGTGCTTTGAAGCATTCGTTCCCCTTAACTCTGCAGCGATAGAAGCATTAGCAAAAGACACCAGGCAGAATTAGTCATACAGGTACTTTCATAGTGAATTTCAGTTTTCAGAGAACTTTCCTTTTCCTATGACCTCTGAGGCATTTTGCAGTAGTTCAATATTGAATACTGTTGCTGCAGTCATAAAAAAGATAAAGACTCACCCTCGCCCCTAATGTGTGACGTTGTCCTGATGCACTGCACATTTCTATTAAGAATCATCTGATAAAAATGTGAATGTTGGCAGTGACAATAGACCATAATCATTTCTGGGAGATACAGGGTCACTTTTCTAGTCTGGAATTTCCAACAATTCTACAGTAGCGAATGCATCTAATCTTTCTTTAAAAACAGTCCGATTGCATCAAAACATATTGAAAGTGAAATTGTGTCCATATGTTGCAGCTGCAGACTTTACCGAGATCTAATACAGAGCTTCATTATCACATTCAGGATGTGTTATGGGCTGTGTTACGATGCAAAGT
This sequence comes from Diretmoides pauciradiatus, assembly GCA_900660315.1. Classification (NCBI taxonomy): domain Eukaryota; kingdom Metazoa; phylum Chordata; class Actinopteri; order Trachichthyiformes; family Diretmidae; genus Diretmoides; species Diretmoides pauciradiatus. Next base: position 18,657 of record CABFOS010075937.1, on the reverse strand, counting down.
TCAGTTTATGAAGTCAAATTCAGTTAAAAGTGCAGTTAAATGCAATGGAATTGTCCCTTCACTACTGTAGCAAATAGTGCCCATTTTACCTACAGTAGCGGCTTGATTAAAGGTACTTAATTAGTCCCATAACAGCTATTTACTGTAGCAAAGCACAAAGACCTGCTTAACTTTCTAACTTGGAAATCAGCCAAACTAGACTAACTTTCCTATTCCAAACAGATCATAGAATAGGTTTGCAACTCAGTTTGGCCATGGGTGGAATCAGTTCACGTTGAGCTGCCAGCAGAATTTCACGATCGTCCACGTGATACTGAATGATCAACATGTCCTATCATTGTAGCATATCAATTTAGCAATGGTGATTACTGATTATGCTTTCTCAGCACTACTTCAAAGCTTTGCATTCAAAAAATCCAATCAAGAATTCAACAGAGACATTAAATAAAGGACGTAATTGCAATATATAAACATCTGCTGCTCACCGAATAAACATCGACGTAATTAACACCCCGCATGGCTGCAGGTAAGCAGAATCTCAGGTTTGAGGTGATGTGGGATTATGGTACCCTATGAACACTGTAGGGGATGGAAGGAGTTAGTGTGGTTGTCTCAGCGGGGATGTAAAGTATACAGAGGATCTCACAGTATGGTATGGACACCCTGGGATGAGCTGATACACTTCAGTCGTTCCCTCTTTGTGCAGTATCACTCCGATTACCACACAGCTTCCCACTGCAAATAATCGGCGACCCTGAACCGAAGCAGCTTAATCTCCTCTTATTCACAAATGTCAGTGCACATTGACACGGTTCTTAAGGATACTTCTTTATTTCTAATCCTCTTTTAAACACTCACATTTGGAGATGCTTTTCTGTGCAACAGTGATGGACAAGCTAATGAGGCTGAAAAGTGCTTCTCCGTTGTCAGGTCCAAATGCAATCTCTCCTGCCTCTAATGTGCGTGTTCTGTATCAGTTGAGCAGCGTTGTGGTTTGTTACCCTCCTCTCTGTGTAAAACAGTTGACCTTGGCTCACATGCCTCCAGGTAGGATCCCTCGCATACTAATGAGGGTAGTGCAGAGGAATGCTACGCATGGCTCTGATCTTTAGTACTATTGCCACTTTTGTTTCTGCAGCCATATGGTATAATCTGACACTTTTTCCATTTACTGCACAGGATGGAATTATAGTTCACGTAGCTGTGCAAATGCTGTTGCGGTTGCAAGAAAGGTCCAAGAACAGCCTCTTGCTCAGGAATCTGCACTTGATGAATGAACTTATCTCCTCCTGTCCTTTGCTCCATGTATCAATAGGGTGTCTGCATCATGACAACAGCCTTTCTGCACTTCTTCTTCCTGGCATCCTTCTGCTGGGTCCTTACAGAGGCTTGGCAGTCGTACATGGCCGTGACAGGAAAGGTTCGGACCAGGATCATCCGCAAGCGATTTCTCTGTCTGGGATGGGGTAAGCAGCAGGTTTCCTCTCAAATCTCTCCTTCACACCTTCCATTTTGGTTTCAAGGTCTCTCTTTTGTCTCTTCTTTCCCTCTACTCTTATCCAGCTGTCCCGCAGATAGCAAATAAGAGAGAGGATGTCTTTTATTTGCTATCTGTGGGGCAGCTGGATCTTCGTCCTGTCATGTTCTCTGTTGTGATGTCTTTGTGCAAACTCCAAGGTTGGGTTGGTTCGGCCTTGGGCATTCTCCCATAGCAGTTTGCAATGACCTTATGTCTGATAAATAGGCTGTAAGCCAAACATTTGGACTACAGTAGAAACTCATTTATTTAAAACCCTTAGCAATGGAGGTCATCCAGGTGAATGAATGTTTTGCAACGATGACATGCACTGACTGTATATAGCAAGTCTTGGTTTAAATATGAGATATACAGTACAAGCAAAGCAACATACTGTATTCTGAAAGGCTTTGTAGAGTCTAATGTGAACACACACACACACACGCACACACACACACACACACACACAGTTCATGACAATAACACATCAACTGGAAATCATTGTGTATATATATTTCCATCAGTGAACGCATTTCACACCAACATGAATTCAAAATTCCCACGTATCAAAACTCTTAAGATTTTAATCTTGTTTTTTTTCATTTGCTATATGTCATTCTGAATCGTTGTCCAAATGGGCTCTTTCTTACAGACTTCAGATATCTCTCCTTTAAAAAAATCTATTTGATTACGAAAGAGCCCACACTCATTCTTCTTGTTACCTAGCAACAAACAAGGCTCTCTTAGTCATTGCAGTGCCACTGCTTGCTGAAAAAAAAGTGGAGACAAAGGCTGCTTTCCAATGATATATATATGAAAAGACCCCAAAAGACCATAATTTGATGATCAATAAGATATTCAATTTCCCATGAAGTGAGAGAGGGAGAGGTACGGAGAGCTCCATTACTTATTTTGCAATACAATGACTTGAAATCAAAATTACTGAACTGTAATCCACTGTACAATACATCTCTGTTCCCACAAAAATACATTTTCAGAATTGACGTTTAAATGGAGATACAGTACAGGGCGTCCTAACTATGGTCTCTCATGCTCAGCCTTAATCCAGACGGTTTCAAGTGCAGTGTTTCCACCCGGTTGTTGCCTGCGTGGTGATTTATGGCGTGCTTGCGTACACTCGGTGCTCCTTACCTCTACACTGCAGAGAGGCACTGGATGTCCACAGGGGCTTTGTGTTGTGCCTCCAAGAAACTGATTGCATCAATAGCACCTGCCTGTACTTTAAAGGGAAGGTGTTAATATTTCGAGCACACTCTAGCAAGGACAGAATGCAACAATCCATTACTTGAATCCATATTGAGGAAGCATAGAGCAAAAATCTCTTCATAAGGATGAGGAAGGTGGGAATCCTCAGGTTTTCTTACTATGGTTGTCTATTGTCTTTTGTCAAAGCAGAATGTATTAACTTAACCCTCCTGTTGTCTTCCCGGGTCATGTTGATCCCAATCTGTTTTGACTGTTCCTTCTTTCCTTGTTTCCTCCCCTCCTCCAACCTCCCTCCTTCCTTCCTCCATCCTCCCTCCCTCCTCCTTTCCTTCTTTTCATCCCTCCCTCCTCCTTTCCTTCCTCCATCCTCCTTCCTTCCTCTCTCCTGTCCTTCCTTCCTCCCTCCCCTCCTTCTTTCCCCCATCCTTTTTCCTTCCTCCCTTCTTCCCCTCTGTCCTTCCTTCTTCTTCCTTCCTTGACCAGAGGACAACAGGAGGGTTAATGCAATCTGTTGATTGAAATTCTGTGTGCAGACTGTATTGAAACACACATAGTTGACAGTACTCCGTCAGAAGGGTCTGTAATCTTCCAACTGTAGCTTATAATGGAGTGAGTCTAGCTGCAGTTCTTTTAATGACTGGAGGGCATAGGAGCCTATTTATTCTGTATAGAACCGGGCTTAACCTCCCCTCAGTTTTGACAAGCAACTAGAACTGCTCGAATAACTATTGATTTTCTTTTCTCTTTTAAAGGATTACCAGCCTTAGTGGTTGCTGTTTCGATGGGATTCACAAAAACAAAGGGCTATGGGACACCCATGTAGTAAGTTGCCTTCCCTTTTTGTTTGGTCTTGAATTCTTTCTTATTCAATATGCATGCAGTAGGTTCGTGGTAATACCCATAGTGATGATGAAGTGCTTCTTCAGTCGTGTAGTTTTCCTCTATGATGCTGTGAAATCGGTTTGTGTGGAAGTTGGATTTCCATTGGGTTCCTGGCAAAAGAACCGATGCAGAGGGGTCTTTAGCCCGCTCAAATTTGAAAATTGCCTGTCAAGCCCTCCAATTTCTTGTGAATTGTATCCCTGCTGGGTACCAAATGCATACACAATACTTAAAATCTCTTTAGCATTTCATTGCCCTGTGAAACTTTGGAAATAGAAGCAGCATATGGCGCTGCTCCCCTGACAATTGAGCAGAATACAGTTGTAGCGTGTGCACCATTAATTTGATGCTGGATGTTAATTTCTGGGTAGGGGTTTACTGTTTTCTCCCGCTTTCCCTGCAGCTGCTGGCTGTCTCTGGAAGGAGGGCTCTTGTATGCCTTTGTTGGACCTGCAGCCGCTGTGGTTCTGGTATGTTAATGTTTGTCGTCAAAATGTGATTGGTCCAGTTCTATGGTTTTTATATGAGAAGGACTGCAGCGCAAAAACGTGATAACCCATTACTTTCCCGGTCAATTATTAAGAGGAATTAATTGTTTATCACCAAAATCATTTCTATAAATACTTAATGTTGTTTTTCCTCTCAGATAGAGTGATTTGATACATATTATAACACAGCCTCGTCTGCCTTCCATTAGTGCAGGCCATGCTAACACTACCAAAAAGGTGCCTTTGAAAAGATAAGTCATTCCTGTCAGACAGATCCTTCCTTAAGGCCGTTGCGTTGGCCTGAGTGCGCAGGGCATGCCTCACCCATTGACTGAAATGTCACAGTGATGAGCAAGCAATACAAATCTAGAGGTCAAAGCTCAGCCCGGACGGAAAATCGAGAAAAAAGTGCCTGCAAGCTAATAACATCCATCATTTACTCCCTACGGCGAATGTCTTACCGTAGCATTCAGCAATATGTTTATTTAAAGTTTTAAAATAAGCTTGTTGCAGTTGATTCATTGAAACGCTGAAACATCCCTGTGTCCCTCCCTGCTGACAGGTCAACATGGTGATTGGAATCCTGGTATTCAATAAGCTTGTGTCCAGGGATGGCATACTGGACAAGAAGCTGAAGCATCGAGCAGGGTATGACAGCACATTGTTAGTACTTCTATTTCTCTTACCACAGTTTCCCACTCATAACCTCCCAGTAAAAATACACACATCCTTTGATTTTTTTTCCCTTCCATATGGAGATTTAGACCCCCTTTTCTTGCTGTTGAAAGGAAATTAGAAGCATAAACATAAAGAGGTCAGATCTCTCTCGGGAGGAGCATCACATCGTATTTCTTTGGCAGAATCAGTCCAAGATGAAAATCCTTGAAACACCCACATCTCGGCTCTTTCTGCCGTACCTCACATGAACGAAACATTTAAAGTCAGGGTAGTGGTGCCGGAGTTGTTTGTCATGTTGTTGTTTCTATGTCCCACAGACAGATGAGTGAGCCGCATACAGGATTAACTCTCAAGTGTGCCAAATGTGGTGTTGTATCAACAACTGCTTTATCAGCAACTACAGCTAGCAATGCGATGTAAGTGCCAATCAATGTTTCTGAATCAATAAGGTGACGCTACAGGGATTCTATGCATGAACAGCGTGTCCACCTCTACAGGTCAGGCAGACTCTCCAGTACGCAGATGCCCCAGTTCCATCCAAATCCAGAGTAGATTACACATACAGTAGCGTTTTAGAGAGGGATGGCTTACTGTAATGTACCTGGAGATTTTACATGCTCATAGAGTCAATAGCTTGCATTCCCTAACCTAAATTCTTCAAATATGAATCATGCATGCTAAAACACTGCTGGTATTATGGAGTGAAAAGGAGGTGTATTGGTTGGCAGTTCAGACCGTACTGTGCTATGTGTACCCGTTTACCCCTACGTTTCGCTCCCTCCCTTCTTATCTGCCTCTCTTAGGGCGTCCCTGTGGAGTTCCTGTGTTGTCCTACCTCTGCTAGCGTTGACCTGGATGTCTGCAGTGCTGGCCATGACAGACAAGCGCTCCATCCTCTTTCAGATCCTCTTCGCTGTCTTTGACTCGCTGCAGGGTTTTGTCATTGTGATGGTGCACTGTATCCTAAGGAGAGAGGTAGAGGATGGTTTTAATTCCATGCTCTTCCTTCACTCACCAACGTTCCATTCAATCAGACTCTTTGTTTATGTAACTTGGAAAGCCATCAGTAGGGGCGTAGAGTTCCTCAATCACAGTCACCTCCATGTTTTGAGTGAGCCCTAATAACAGAATATACAACTTTTTTTCAGCGTGCATGTCTTATTTCTGTCTAAACCAGGGGATGTGCAGCATTCTGCACGTTATGAAAGACTGATTCTCTCTGTCCTCAGGTACAGGATGCTTTCAGATGCCGACTCAGAAACTGCCAGGACCCGATCAATGCCGATGCAACAGGAACCTTCCCTAATGGGCACGCTCAGATAATGGTAGGAACGGTTACCCCCAGCAATCTGTAACCATTAGATCCTCTTTCATTTAAGTGGACCCAATGTTGCCTGGTTATTTATGATACACACATACCTCCTATTCTCCACTGACCTTAATTTAACTTGTGTTATGTTTTATTCTTTAATATTCAGTTTAATGTGGCCCCTACTAGAGGAGCAGTTGTTTCCCATAGACTCATAATTTCCCACATACAGTAATGCTTTGGCAAAACTGCAATTACATACATACTGTAGTAGATACTCGGCTCTCTAATACATTACATCAGTTCTCTTTGGTTCTATTCGGCCGTGAATCGAACCCATTTTGTCTGTTTGATTTCACTGTTTCTACTCTTCATGTTTGCCATGTATCCGTCTCGTTTCCCATCCCTCTCGCAGGGTAATAGAGGACTGTTCTCTGACTGACCTTTGAAATGGGACACCAATCTCTCCATCTAGCACAACGCCACTGGCACATCATAACTATGATCTGCCATTAGTATTTTAATATCCCTCAGATTGAAATCATTTTCACAGTAGTAGTCAGTAGTGTCAGAGCCCTCTGGTTGAATACAGTCATTAGCAGCGAGCACAAAATGCTTTCCAACTGCTGTTTTTACTGCTGCAATTGCAATTTTTACATGGATGTTTAATTTATATATTGTTAGAATGAAGCACAGAAACACTGGACCATTAGCTTTGTATTTTCCCGGTGAAGCATTGAGAAACAGTATTAAAAGGATACGTGTCTTAATCCGATTGCTGTCCTTTTTCAGATATGGATACATATATGCTGTAGGTTGTTCTTTTTTTATGATTATTTGTTATTTTATAGCCGTTCTGACCATTTGACTGTGTTGTACCTACAGACAGACTTCGAGAAGGACGTAGACATCGCCTGCCGATCAGGTATGGAACAGATGGTCTCCTATTAACAAGGTTCAAAAGATGCTAGACAGTCAAAAATAGCTCAGGTTGCATAACAACTAACAAACCCCACAGGAGTTTTTCTCACTTCTAAACACTGAACTTGATTTGAGAACAAAACGTCACAAAGAGCTGTTGGATATGCACTTTATTTGTCAGCTATATTAAGTAAATCAGAAGTTTATGTCAAAAGATTGCTATGAATGTGAATAAGCGTTTCTGTTATCTACCAGTGCTGATATATGATTATCTTTTTTCATTATAGCGTTGAGAGTGACATTGTGGTGGTTATTCTCAGTGACAAGAAAACACACCAGCTAAATCTACATAAGTAGCTGTAAATGCATATAACTACTGTAGTAGTGGCTGGAGCCTCGTACATCTCCAATCCCTTCCAAAGCACTGAAGAACACTAACACTCACACTGGATCTGTTGGGAATACCCGTGCTGACCATTATTCAGAGCTCTATGAAACACAACTTGTTAGAAAGGGAGAGGCTGTCTGACCGTAATGGGTATTTGGCCCACATTACTCATGATGTACACTCTATTAGAGCAACTGTTGATACACCTGATACAAAAGGCAGAGCAGACAGGTAACATTCATACGTTTCAGACAGTTTCAGACTGAAATAGAGCAGTTTACAGTCACTTTCTGGGCTCACATAGTTCTAACTGGTTGCTTACAAGTAGGAATTATTGTCAATACCGACAACAGGGATATTTTATAGCCTCACACCCGTACAGTATATAACAGTAATAACTTTAACCAAAAGTTCCTCTTCATTGTGACTACTACATGTAGATCCTCCTGGCCAATAGGCATGGTTCATACATGCAGTAGATTAGGTTGAAACAAAAAGGCTGGTATTAGGTTGTATCTGTGTTGTCCTTGTTATCCCCTCGCACGCCTTTTGTGAGTAAACAAGGTAATCCCTACTGGTTCATGGGGAAATGATTCAAATGCCCAGTGGTGCGGGTCAGGTGTTCTTATAACCAGAAGGTATTTCTGATTAGATAGCGAGAGTTTTCTTGGTGAATATGTGGCACGTTACAAGGTGCTTGATTACCACATCAAGAGGGTATGAATACCAGGGAGACTTTGAGGGAGAGCTTCTCATGAGCTCTGTTATCTTATTTACTGTTCAGTCCCCCAGTGACCTGTGTCTGCTGCTCGTACCTACTGACAACATTGTGTCCTTTCCATGCAGGTGTAATGCTATGCTCATTGCACAAGTCATTTCAATTTTACTAGTACAGAATTTGAGAAACTTTACTTCAAACTTGGTGCATATTGATTTGATTTCTCTTGTTCTATTGGTCATGCACTCCGTAATCCCAGACAAACTCTGACACCACTCTCATTATGGAGGATTTTCTACTAATCCTTGCATCACTCTGCCCTGCAGCTCTCCACAAGGACATGGGCTCTTGTCGTGCCGCCACCATAACAGGCACCCTCTCCCGCATTTCCCTCAACGACGAAGAGGATGAAAAGGTCCCTGAGGGCCTCAACTACTCCACGTTGCCTGGCAATATCATCTCCAAAGTGATCATCCAGCAGCCTTCAGCTCTGCACATGCCGATGGGATTGGGTGAGCTGGGGGACCAGTGCATGGCTGACAGCAATGCTGATATGCGGCGCACTGTTTACCTGTGCACCGATGATGCCATGCGCCAGAGCGACCAAGATATGGGCAGCCATGACATGGAGGGCCACTCAGCACAGGGCCAGATGATGGAGACAGACTACATAGTCATGCCTCGGGCCTCTGCAGCAGCGGCAGCAATGTCGGGGATGGGTAATGTGCCCACCCTCATGAAAGAGGACAGCAAGATGAACATCACTATGGATACACTGCCGCATGAGAGACTGATGCATTACAAGATGAGTCCTGACTTCAATATCAGCCCATCAGGCATGGACCACATGAATGTGAACCTGGAGCAGCAGTATCCCAGCGCTTCGGAACACATGCAGAACCTGCCCTTTGAACCGCGCACGGCTGTTAAGAACTTCCTAGCTGAGATGGAGGAGAGTGCAGGGCTTTCAAGAAGCGAGACAGGGTCCACAATATCAATGAGCTCCTTAGAGGTACTTATGTTCAGGTGTATGAAGCTCAGAGGACTCAGACTTACATTCTTTAATGTACCACTAAATGTGTATAGCATGTACATATCTTACTAAATTAATGACTCAAAAACTAATAGCTTAATGTTTTGTTTTTACAGAGAAGAAAGTCACGATATTCCGATCTGGACTTTGAGGTAAGTAAACTGTGTTTTTTTAAGTATATGCATCTAGCTTTTTTACACAGAGAAAAGCAGTTGTGTTTGTCATTTGATTTACTACTACTTTTTGTGGCACTTAAGCTTATTGGAGTTACAGTGCATTGCCTTGACTCAGCAGGATTTAATGATGTGCTCTATAGTTAAGGTAAAAGCAAGGCTTTCAACTGACAAACAGGGCAGCAGTTCTCATCTACATTCTGTCCTTCTCCATCTCCTACATCCATTAGCTATCTGTTGATTTCCAAAATGTACGCTTTGAAAGTCATTTGCACATTTCACATCTAATTTTACCACTGGTTTCAACAATGATAATATTGGCGTGCAAACCAAGGAAGTAAACACATAATCAAATCCCCTTTAACAGGTTTCAGCATTTCCTTTGCATTGTTAAATCAGGATTTACTGCATATATAAAGTACAGCCTTCCAAAGTAAAGGAAACACATCAAATGAGGGGTTGTGGCAGCTGTTATGGTGTAGGGTGCATTCTTTTTAGATTGGTTTAGGAGTGCAAGGTTTGAGTAACACCTGAAACAGGATTTCTCTCTCTAGCCACTGCAGATGAAAACAGTTCTGGCGGCCCGTGGTGTCCCAACAACACATGACGCTGGTGTTTCCTTTATTTTGGCAGTTACTTGTATATATGCAGAGAAAAAATTTGTATCAAAGCTGGCCTATTAGTAAACTGCCATGCCAAGCTCACAAATTGAACAAGAGGGTTGGAGAGGGCGGAGCGGAAGATGCATTTCCATTATTGGCTTTCAATACCAAAAAAACCTTGCTATTGCAGAAAGTCATGCACACCAGGAAAAGACACATGGAGCTGTTCCAGGAACTGAATCAGAAATTTCAAACCCTGGATCGATTTCGAGACATACCAAATATGGGCAGCATGGTGAGTAACAGGAAACCAGGGGGGTGACCGTCAGCCAATTAGAGAGAACAACATCCAAATACCCTGTTTTAGATATCCGATGTGGGACATAATGTGTGATTGTGCAAATGAGCAGTTATGTAGCTAATGTAGTCACATGACGGAGAAGCGCCCTATAGCTGGTGGGTCTGCTAACAGCTGGCAGGGGGCTGATGTGGCCGCTGCCCCCTAAGCAGTGAAGCATTTCCTCCACAAGGCCAAACTTAGGGACAAAAGACCTCTGGTAATCCAGTTGCAATAGAGTGCATCCATTCCAATGCAAGGCCATGAATGCACTTTTATTTACATGCACATTTATCTACTCGGCAACCTCATCATTATTCCATTAATGCATGGCAGATTATTTAATCAACATCTATACGAATATGACCTTGCTATTCAAGTGTGTTCTTGTACAGTAAATCCTTTTGTCACATGGGATATAGAAGTCATGTTTTAATGTCACTTAGATCTTTTCCTAATTCTTCCTGACTCTGCTGCAAATGAATGTCCAACCATCGCTCTCAGCACCTGAAGCTGTAGGTGGAGACGTCAGGTTTATCTGTCTCAGACCAGCGAGTGTTTTTCTCATAGAACGTGGCAAATAGAAATCGGGCTGCTGATTGAGCGACACTGTTGCATGTGTATGTGATGGAAATGTGGTAAAAAAGGTAAATGTGTTATCAGCAGGGGGGGTAAACGTTAATCTGATGTGATGTGTACAATTTCTGGTTAACGTGATTGGAAAATGCTAATCACAGTAATGTGAAACTCTCACAGTCCCGGTAACCACATATCCATAATACAGTGAAGTGGATTTGGTTGGTTTGGTTAGTGAGGGGATCCTGATAGGTCATTATGAAGCCATAATCTGCTTCGTTTAGGTGAGGTCCACTGAGGTCACCATGACTTCATCACATTGGATATCAGAGGCTTCACATCAACACGTTTCCTGACCGTTTTATGTTAACGCGGGTGATCCTCCCACAGGTGCATAGTGCACTGTAGAAGCTAATTGCCTCAACAGTGGCATTGTTGAATTAGACTGATGCAGCTTCTTATCCATCACATTACACCCCCTCATCCCATTTGAATATGGGCTTCATTGATTACATCTTAGAATTCCTTCTCTTGCCAGAAGAATAGTGTCTTTGGCTCTCCTGGTAATTTTCTGCACACCGTTGCAGTTGATAAGACAATACCCTCGCTTCCATTTGCACTTGTATTCCCATATTTGATTGAGAGAGAAGGATGAAGTTCCTCTGCGAATGTGTCCCTCTTGTCCTTCTTTATCTGTGGAGGATTTTGACGAGTCAGTCTACCTTTTATATTATTAAACGGAAAATGTACATATTTACCAGATCTACATTTGCCACCCCAGTAATGTATACATCTACCTTTTCCACACATTTACCGTGACATATAGTCAGCCACACAACAGCCTTTTGGCTGCATGTAATCCTTTTTCACTCACATTTCAATCACCCCCCACAGCACAATGTAATCTGCCGCTTGTTGCTTAGTTACCGCTGCAAGGACTTTTGTATAGAAAACGATAACTACACCCTCACACCACTTTTCCCTTTTCTCCCAAATGAATCGACTGCAGAACCGGCTGCAGACGTTAGAACCATTTTATAGTCCCTGACTGGGAGCATCTCCTCTTTGCTATACTGTCTTTGTGACTGTTACTGAGAGCACAGATGAATGACTCGCAGGTGAAACCCTTATAGTCTGCTGGAGTTTCTGGGCTTGGGGAAAGCACAATGCATTATGCCTCCATGATAATAGTGTAACCATGTTGGCACTTGCTATACTACCATTATTTTTGTTATCTGATGCTTTTCAAAGCATTATTTTCAATTAGCAGTGGTTAAGAATTGATGAAGTCCACTATTAAATCAAATGCTTTTGCAGGGTAATGTTTAGCTCTAGTGGATGTCCTGCTACAAATATCACAACCCCTTGGCCATGTTCACAGGACAAGGCAATGGTGAACAAGAACCCATGGGAGAGCTACAATCCAGCCTGTGAGTACCAGAATTACACCACTATGAATGTACTAGAATCTGACACCAAGGACTCACTGGAGATGACGCCTGCAGAGTGGGAAAAGTGTGTCAACTTGCCCTTAGACGTCCAAGAGGGAGACTTCCAAACGGAGGTCTAGACGCGGAAAACTAGGAAATGCAAACTATAGGAAAGGAGGAGAAAGGATGAATTTTGCACTGAAAAAGCAACAGACTTTTCTAACAGCCTTGGCATACATATCTGGATAATACGAGTGTGGCAGGGACATTATGTGCCAATACAGTATAAGGACTGAGGAGAGGCAAAAAAGAAAAAAAAGGGAAAAAAACATCAGTGTTACTTTTTGTATTCTCACTAGTGTACTTAGTGTGGGGCAGCCTGGTGTACAATATTTACCATCATGTGTTCAATATCTGTTGAGGAATTGGCTAAAAAAGGTAATCTCTCTATAGGTGAAACCTCAAAACGCAAATGACATGCCATGTCGTCCCAGCTTCATTGGGTCCAGTTTTGATTTCATAAAACTGGACCCGGGAGCACAATGTATATATTTATGCAGGTTTTTAAAAAGTTTATAACAGTCTGTTTGGCCATTACTACACTTTTTACTTTATAATATAAAACATGGGAGGCAAAGAGGATTTTTTCTGTCATATTAAAAATGAATGTTTGTCAAGCTACATTCTTCATTGCTTTAAATGCAATAAAGATAATACTCACTTTTATATAAATAATATATTTCACAACTTTAATACTGCAGAATCTGCTTGAAGGATCCCAGCAAGCTCTCTCATCTGCAGCTCTGTATAAAATATTTAAAAACAAAATGTTGTATGGTGTAAATAAACTTTTGTCTACATATGTTTTACTTGTGCCAATTTATTTTAATGAGAAAAATATGCCAACCTGATCAAAAGTTATAGCGACAAATGTTAACATTTGAAAAGGAATGTAAATAAAAGAGGAAATATGTTCGTACTGCTTCAGAGGTTGTGTCAAGTTTATGTGGTTTGTTGCTGGTGGAATTTATTACTCCCTCTGCTTGGTTGAGGGAACATTTTAACACAAGAAATCGATTTAATTTTCTGGTAGACGTAATGGGAACGTCACTCAGCATGAACACTGCCGGAGAATGTGTGTGAAATGAAAGAAAATTAGACTTCACTACATTCAGTCCTCTAAAGATGACTGTAGTGTACCATTTCTGAGATACTAACATGATCATTAGGTTATTTGTGGAATATCAGACAGCACAGTACCATTCAGTATAGTTTCCCAAATACATCAATTAATGACTATCTGTCAACTTTCATACAGTGAATGTCAGTTAGTTAGAGATGTATTATTGCCTCTATCATTTAAGCTGTAAGCTGACTTCCTGCAGCTGCTTCCCCTCACAAATCCACCCCCCTGTATCTGATTTCTGACTTTGGTGGCGTTCAAACTTTCAGACTCTAATGGGTTTCTGTGCCGGTGCCTTCAGAAGGTGAACCCGGATAAAATCAGTCAAGATTTTACTGGGGAGACACGGGCAGTTGGAGCAAAACTATAGGGAGGGTCTGAGGGCTTATGGGAAATTTCGTTTGCTCTGTCTGGCGGTCTGCGGTATGGCAGCCAGCTAAGGGAGCAGCGGAGTGTGTCCTCCTCTGGGGAGCAGCGGTCCACCCAGCAGCAGAAGTGGAAGCGCAGGAAAGAAAGGAGGCGGAGCTGTGACTTGGATCTGCAACGCCGAGAAAGCGCCAGTCAAGAGCGAGGATGATAAGGGGGGGAAAGCAGGAAGCAGAGAATGAACAGATGATAAGGATATGGTTTCATTAGGCCTACATGGATGAGAACTGGGTTGATATGTAGGGTGCAGTAACGGGCATTTCCAATCAGAATTTACTATTTACAATGCAGACAACCATTCATAATTAGGCTGATTATACAGTAGCTGACTGCCTGTTTGTGAGAACTGATTCTTCTTGAAATGCTCCATCCTCCAAAATAGTGTGCTGCCCTCTATAGATAAACTATTGCCATACCACTGACTGTGTTTACACGCTGATTTAACGGATGAAGATATTGAAGATATTGAATGTATTGTGTGACCTTTTAATACAAGAGCTGACAGCGTGTACAAGATAAACACAAGGTTTTACATCAATTGTGAGGCTGTAAAATGTTTGTTTCGATGTGTTTGTACTGTAAACACTTCAGTAAAATGCATCTGTATTTTTTAGGTTATGAAAGCACAAATTGATTTTCTATTGGCAGCTTTTGCCATTCAGCCACTGCCAACACAGTCTTCAGTTCAATGCGTTGCTCAAGGGCACCTGAGTGGTATGGAGCGACTTTCAGAGGACAATAGTACTTCTAAACTGGCTTTCATTTCAAATCAGTTGTCAGGGTATAGCGAGAATACAGTAGCATTGATATACTGAACAATATACAGCTTTTTTCTATACATCAATGGGGTGATATCATGTTTTTATGTTACTGTTGGCTAACACTAACAATATTTGTTGTCAGATGGGTAAAGCCCAGGACTGTTAATGTTCGGATGTGGATCCAGCAGCCATGCCTGAACTAAACAAGGTCATCTTACTTTGGGAGCCACAGATGAAAATGCTACTTAATGCACTTGTTTAATTTATGGGTGATTATCGCCCAAGATTCATTTGCTGTTGTTGTAGCAATTTATTTTTTCACAATATGAACCAGTAAACTCTGCTGTAACAAATCTTCATTGATTCTTAGGTCACTATCAAGTCGATGTTCATTTAAGATTCATCCCATCTTTCTTTTCACTTTCCACCGCTGACTATCTAATACATCAGGAATTCCTTTGTGTTTTGTGAGAGAGAGGGAGAACGTGAGATAATTAATTTCACGGGTAAGTACTAAATTCTACAACCCAACATTAGGTACCGATTGAGCCGCTGAATACAGTTTTTCACACTACTTATTGTGGCAACTTCTTGACTTTTATCCAATGATGCAGCACAATGTATTGAGCAGAAACAGCGAAGGCACAGCAATACATTAATTTTAACAGGTTCCATATTGTAATAGGCATCATAAAGATAAAGAATTCTGCAGACGATATTATCAGTGCCATCACATTATGTTTGTGCCACCAAACGAAAGTGTTTATGGCACCGGTGTCTGCATAACAATTAGCCAAGAACCCTTAAATAGTCAAGTGACAAACAAACAAACAAAAAAATCAAGAAATGGAAATCATTGGTTGATAGTGGGTCGGTCTTGTCTGGCTCAATTATGAGGGCAATGTTATTCATGTTTACAGTATATTAAATAACAGTCTTTCACACATTATACAGTCACATTATTGACTCCACGAACTGAAGATTGGACATTGTAAGTACAGTATGTCTGGCATCACGTTCTAACAGCGCTGTATGTCCATACTGTGGAAAGCAGCATTATTTGGTTGTTGGGACATGTTGACGAGTCTGCTGGACAAGTCCTCGTTTGGAAGCGAGTGTGGCGGCTCCCACAGGCCCATAAGTTCAGAGAGGTTAACCTGCTTAGGGGGTGCAAAAACTGAATAAACATAACCGCATTGATCCCACCTCTCTTATTTCCAGCATCTTCCTCCCTGGAGGCAGGTTGAAGAGTAAGGCAAACAGTGTTCATATATCAAGGGCTTGTCAGAAGAGTGAAGCCCAGAGGAAAGACTTAAGGCCACCCGCAAATCACAGAAACGTCCCCAGTAAACGTTGGGGGGGGGGCAATGGAAGGAAGAAATGCAATGTGTACAGAGTATACAGCACCAGTTCTTTTGTCGCGTCTGTGCTTGTACTGTATTATTACCATACCATGTGTGTACTGTGTGTGAACAATCATTATTATACAGTGAGACAAGAGTTTTAACAATTTAACAATATGAGCATCCAGCACATCCTTTTTAACCAGAGGACTGGAATCTAACTAACATTTAGGTTCAATTCTAACGTTGAAAACAATTCCATTCTACATTCTACCGCAGATCAACAGAATGGCAGACAATTTACAGTCTAAAATGATCATCCCTGCTATGAGGTAGTCTCACCTTGGAGGCACTGGGAGTTATAGCTTTTGACAAGGCAATAAATTGATCTACACTGTAGTTGCTGGGATAGTTAGAAATTGATCTCTTAAAGGGTAACTTCAGGATTTTTCAAGCTGGACCCTATTTTCTCATAATCGTGTGTCTAATGGGGACAACAATTTTTGAAATTGTTCCAGTATTAAGCGAGCCGTTAGCTGCAAAACAAGCTCAGGGCAATTAATGTACAGTACGTCCTCTAAAATCTTTTTTTTGTGTGCCACTGACAGGCTCAGATTGTTGTTATAAGGATCCTGACAGAGAGATAAACCATTATTCTTTACCTTTCTGTTGTTATTGAGTTAGCTTCCATTTGTAGCACAACTAGCCACAACTTCAGCGTGTCTGTGTCCAACAAAGGTACAGTAGTCTTTGAAAGCTGCATGAATTGTTGCCTAACATTTTGTTACGCAAAAGCAAACCATAGTTGTTTTTTATCTTTAGATGACACTAAGTTATGCTTTCTGTACTCCAACACAACAAACTGTTGCCGGCACTGCGGTCTCTCCAACTCTCACTTATGTTTCCGGCGTTGTCTTCCCAAGAATGTCTGGTCTTCCTCCTCGCGAAATTTGAGCGCGAGACTTCTCCTTTTTTACAATTTAAAATAAAAATGTATTTGTCAGGTTTTTTCCCCGTTTACTCTCAATTAGACGGCCAATACCCGCTGCCTAAGAGGTCCCGATCGCTGCTCCACCTCCCTCTGTCGGTCCGGGGAGGGGGTGGACCAACACACGCCTCCTCCGACACATGTGAAGTCGCCAACCGCTTCTTTTACACCAGTCAGCGAGGAGTTTCGCTGGGGGGGGGGGTAGTGCGTGCGGAGGGACACGTTATACCCCCCAGTTCCGCTCCCCACCGAACAGGACCTCGTCCGGCTTCCCCACCCGCAGACATGGCCAATTGTGCCTGTGGGGACGCTCGTCCAAGCTGGAGGCAACCCCGAGGATCCACCCTGAGGATCCACCCCCGAGGATTCAACCCCCGAGGATCAACCTCGAGGATCGACCCCCGAGGATCACCCCCGAGGAATCAACCCCCGAGGAATCAACCCTCGAGGATCGACCCCCGAGGAATCAACCCTCGAGGATCGACCCCCGAGGAATCAACCCCCGAGGATCGACCCTGAGGATGGACCCCCGAGGATGGACCCCCGAGGATCGACCCTGAGGATCGACCCCGGAGGATCCACCCCGTAGGATCAACCCCGAGGATCGAACCAGCGACCTCAGGGTTGGTAGGCAGTGGAATATACCGCTACACTACCCGAGCGTCCCGCGAAACTTCTCCTTGAGACTTAGTTAGACACAATAACAACAGACCGGAAAAAGCGAAAGGTGAAGAAAAATGTCGTATTTCTCTGTAGGGGTCCTGTCAGACACTTATAATAACAATCAGAGCCTGTCAGTGCAAAAAACAACAACAAAGAAACGCTTTTAGAGGACGTACATTGGCCCGAGCTTGTTTCGCGGCTAACAGCTCGCTCAATACTGGACCAATTTCAAAAATTGTCCCCATTAGTCACTTAGACATGATTATGGGAAAATAGGGTCCAGGTTGAAAAATCCCAAAGTTTCCCTTTAATCCTTAAAGTTTGCAGGAATATAGTTACTTACCATACTATATAGCATACAGTATACGGTATAATAACATTATGGTCTTTCATCCCTTCCAACAGTAAGATAGATGATGGATACAGATATCTTAATTGATTGATTGATAGCTTGACTGTTCTATAATTCCCCTGCTACCTGCCTTATTTCAAAACCATATCCACCTTGGAAAAATCATCACAATCATGTGCTGACAAGTCACCCAAATATTAGAGTAGGTTTAAAGGTGATATAGTTTTAATACCTCCTGGTCAATAGGGGGCGCACTCACACTGGCCCGTTCTCGCTCCTGAACTGGTTGCCAGGTTTGTAAACTATACCCGAAATAGACGTTAGTCAGCTAGCTAGCTATATAACGTTAGCCAGCTAGCTAGCTAGCTATATAACGTTAGCAAGCTAGCTAGCTAGCTATATAACGTTATATAGCTAGCTATATAATGTTAGCCAGCTAGCTAGCTAGCAACCTTTGTTAGCAAACATTTGGTTTACCTGTGCAGAAGAAAAGCGGCGACCTCAGCGTGGCTTTTAAGCCTCTTCGACTCCTTTACATGACACCAACACTCAAACGCCGCACCGATGTTCACCCGTGTCTTTGCTTCTCAATTTATCCGATAACAACTGCGATGAATAACGCTGCGACGCCATTTCCATGATAACACAGCACGATTTGGCAAC
>CABFOS010075936.1:0-12398 GCA_900660315.1 Diretmoides pauciradiatus | reverse complement strand
ACAGACATTTCCTGAAAGTTTCATCTAAATCCGTCCATAACTTTTTGCGCAATGATGCTAACTAACAGACAAACAGACAGACAGACAGACAAACTCCAGCGAAAACATAACCTCTCGCCCTGCGCTTCGCTGGGGCGGAGGTAAAAATGCCTTATTTTTGGGGGTTTCCCCAAACAAGTGTGTGTGTGTGTGTGTGGGTGTGTGTGGGTGTGTGAGTGAGTGTGTGTTTGTAGGGGGTAATGGTAGCCTTGGGTATTTGCATTCCTTTTTTTAAGATCAAATTTTTTATTGTAATTCAACAAACCATATAAAACGAAGATATGCCGTGACTTTATGAAATGTAAGATTATAGAAACACAGACTTAGCATTCTTTCAGTAAGCATCCATACAATGGACCAAAGACATAAGACCACGTCATGGGATGCATCAGAACACAGAGTAATGATATTGACAATAATGAAAAAACAAATAATTAATTACGTATGAGAAGAGATAAATAAAGTAAGTGCATGTGTAACAGAGTAGATCCTTGTGAGTCCTCGAGTAGGTAGCAAGTTGATCGGTAAAACTCACTCCTCAAAGATAAAAGCCCAGTAACAGCTCCGCCAAGGGTGCCGGTTCTCTTGGCGCAGCGGTTGTTGCGGTGCTTTTCGGCGTGGGGGCCCTGGGTTCAAACCCCGAACCCGATCGGTCACACATACATACATAACACACAAACGCATACAGTATACGTGCACACATACACACATACACAGACAAAACAGAGGGAACTAAACATCTAAGCATATTAAATTAATAAAACTAGAGGCAATAGAGTATTTCCATTCCTATAGAAGTTGTCTTTATTTACATGCTGAGGAATTAGAGGGAGGCTAACAAAGAACATTTCCACTGGTGCGCCAGTACCAGAGAGAATACAAAGCTCATTCACAACTGACAAAGAGCCTTGTATACTTCAACGTCAGAAAGAGAAGTGCACATTAACATAGTCCGTCTCAAGTTCATAAAGTGTCACGTACGGATATGCTTCACGAAATACTGCCACTTCAATCAACAGGATGCCGCATGTTGGATACTGACTTGCCTTGTGGTACTGTGACATATTGCATTCCCCTTCCTCTCTGGGCCTCTTGTGTGTCGTATGTTAACTGACCCATTAGAAAAGTAGCATGCATTTAAATGTAGTGGCATGCTGTACTGTAGCTTGAGTTTTCTGCCCTTATCACACCATTTTCCAAACATTGCTTGTATTTGCTGATACTGTATGAATGCCTGAAGATCTGTAACTTCCTTTATGCAGAAACAGATTGTATTTGAATGGCTTTGGATAAGGCAGAAATGTGCTTTTGACTTGTTGTGGGTACTTGAGTTTCAAAGGCTCATCGCACCTCTGAAATACACACATGCATGCAATCCGCACACACACACACACACACACAAACAAACAAACAAACAAAAGGCAACCAATATAAAGGAATCTGTTCAACAGTTATTTTATTTGGCTCAACTTTTCCTGTGCTGAAATGTGAAACAAAAGCCCTTGAGCTGTGTTCAGTAGAATCTCTGCCCAGGCATCCTAGTTTTGGCTACAAACCTTACTGGCATTGTTGGCAGTTGGCCTCTCAGAACCATGGCCATGGCTGTGTGTGTGTGTGTGCGGCATGTGTGTGCGTGTGTGCGTGCGTGCGCGTGTTTGTGTGTGTGTGTGTACCTTATGTGTTTGCATGTGCTCATGTCCGTGCTTTGGTTGTGTGCATGAGTTTGGTAGTGGGCAGAAATAATTTGGATGGGAGTATGTGTTGGTTAACTGACTTTCTGGCGAGGCCTGAATGAGAGCAAATAAAAGAAGAGGCCAGGAATAGAAGCTGGGGATGAATGGATCCTGAGAAGAAGATAAAAGGGGTAGATAAAGGCAGTGACAGCCAATTCTCTGAGTGTGTGTCAAGCCCCCTGACGTTACAGGTGCTATGGTTTAATCCATCCACTTTCTACACCCCCCCTCTCTCTATCGCGCTCTCGCCTCTATCCTCTCTATTTCCTCTAGTCTGAGTAAATGTCATAGCAAGCTGCTGCTCTTCCCAGACCACGCCGTGGGAGACAGACCAACCTCATTGCCGTGGCAACCCTCTGTTCTAAGTCAAAGAAAGAGGCATGGGAGGAGAAGAAAGAAACTTTTATGCCTCTGACCCCCCCCCAGTACTTTCCTCATCCCCCTTCATCCTCGTGCATTGTAGCTCAGGCCTGAACCATGTGGCCAAGCTCTCAGGCTTTCACTCTGGCTAGAGAGGAGGAAGAGAAGCAGAATGTTACAAAATAGTTGAGGAGGAATTGCGAATTTTCCTTTGTGGGGGATTAGGAAATGAAAGTGAAATGCAGCAGAAATATTGGCAGGTGTTCTATGAAACATGAATCATCCATTTATTTTCTATCTGTGATACATCCTTTATAACCTAATTTAGAAAAAAACAACTCTCTCTTCAACTCTTCAACTTTGAAAACAACCCAGTCACAGAAACTTCTTAAGAAACGTCACTAGAATTACGAGCAAGGTAGCTTCACAAGGTGAGGAAACGGTGCTATTAGATCTCACAGAATAATTCCTTGGCTTAGTGCCATTGTATTTGGTGCCACTTTATACCAGCAGGAGACTGTCTCTAATGGCTGATGCTTTCTTCTCCGGTAATGGCTTTCTTATTCAAGCTGACCTGTCACCTTTAACAAGAAGTGTACCTGAAGAGATTTCAGTGGTCTTAAGAAGTGGTCACTGGAGCCCGGCCAAAGACTGTCAGTCATATCAAGAGTAAAGCCTTTTTTTTAAGCAACAGCACAGTAGGTTGTGGCACTACATTGAGTTGCTGAAATGACAGCATTTAGCCATGGCCCTCCCTGAGGGAGAGGTAGCAGGCTGTTGAAGAGACAAAAAGTGAGGAGTGTTGGAAGGGGGGGTTGGCGGCAGCGGGTCAGGAGTGAAGAACCATCTGGTTGTAGGTGAGGTACCATATTTAACATTGGCCAAGGCCCAGCACTGTGTCTCCAGTGCATCCAGGCTTTTGTCTGCCTGTAAATCTGCCCATCTCCTTGTGTAACTCTCTCCCTTTTGCTCTGTCCTTTTTTCTATTTTTCCTTCAATCTATTGGTCTAGAGAACTCTCACCACTTTATCACAAATGCACACACACACACACACACACACACACAAAGCTTTATTTTTCCCTTTGACACACTCTCCTTTGTCCAACTTCACTGCAGGCTGTTGTGTGAAGATTATGTCAGATCTATGGAGGACAAACACTGATTCCCCTTCACCTTTACCATGCTTAAACCTACTGGACACATTCATGCTCTCACATTTTATTAGAGAGCGATAAAGTTTGCTTGTGGGACAGAGAAACATGTAATGTCACAAGCATAACGTATGTGTGTGTATGTGCATGTACACTCTTATTGTGAATATTCATGTGTGTTCCTGTAGTTATGCAGAGAAGTGCTGGACTGTTTACGAACCTTTAACTGTGTGTTTTTTTATGTGACATTGTGTATGCATGCATGCTTGTGTGTGTACCGTGTGTGTGCGTGTATGGACTGTGTGTATGTATAATAGCGTTTTCTGCTCCAGTGGCTGTGCCGGTGTGTGCCTGTGTTCAGGTTGCATATGACCCTGGCTCCGCTGGGAGGTCCGTGCCTTTCATGTCCCCTGTTCAGCAGCTCTCCCTCGAATCTGGGTCAAAGGATAAAAGAATAGCCCACCCCCCTGCTCCGACACACACACAGCAACACACACTGGCACACACCAGCCTCTTTGAAAAATGACTTCCCGGAGATTTGCGTGGTAAAAAGGTGGCAATGTGGAGGACACTGAAGGGAACAACTTTTATAATTCACATTATGCGTAGGAACAGCAGCCACACACTGTCCTAAATCTAGATCCTTCCCATAAACAATAGTTATTCACTGCACTACTTACTCCTTCAATCCTTCCCCAGTTTAACTTCTCCCTCTGTCTCCTTCAGTTTGTCTCTGTACATCTCAAGGTTGACATTGCACAGCCCAGATGAGAGCGCTGGATTTGCAAGTCGGCAGCAAGTCGATTAGGAATGCATTGTGGCTCAGTGTCTCCTGGCATCTCCCTCTATGTCTCTCTATTTCTCTCTCTCTTTCTCAATCCTGCTCTCTCAGACGATCCCTTCCGTCCTCCCTGCCTCACTAAGCTTCTCCAATAAGGCTGATGTTCTGGACCTGCTACAGCCCTCAGATGAGGAAGGAGCCTGCATGCATGTGTGTATGAGTGCGTAAATGCTTGTGTGCATGTGCTTATGTATGTGTTTGTGGCAGTTGGAGAGTATAGTCATTGCCAAAGAGTGAGCTTTCTCAGTCCCCTGAGTTTCTGAGTACTAGCTCTCACTGAGGTCTTTTCTTTCTATAGTAAAAATGATGTTACAGAAACTGGGAATTGTTCCTGCAATGGGATACCCTGCCCCTCTCATAACTTTTGCCCCATGGGCCTGGTGCTTGGACCAGGGCAGCGTGTGTGGAGGGTGTAAAGACCCTCTGCCTGCCATAGATAAAGGCTGCAGACCCCCTACCAGCAGTGGGACACAACCATCTGGGAAGACCCCTTGCAGTCCCTTACATCAATCTAAAATCCCCCACACCCTCGCACACACACATACATAACCTCTTCAAAAGTCCATGCTGGGCCAAGGAGGAACCTGTCACATTGATGGAGAATCCAACAACTCTTTTATAATCCCCCACCACAGACACCCTCTCCATCTCTCCTAAAAATCTGTGCATTCCTCCTCAGCTCCCTCCATGTCTCCATCCTGCCCAGCCAGAGCCATTGTTTGTCAATTCCCTGGTATTGGGGTAAGAGGGGTGGGGAGAAGGGTATAACTCAGTGACTCAGAAGGGGTCCAGGGAAAGAGGTAAGGATGTCCTTCTTCAGAGGTTGCCTCAGTCATAACTATTTGGTCTCTCCTCTCCAGTGACTCAGGTTCTGATCTTCTCCTGTATTTACCGGCAGAACCAGGCAGGGCAGGCGAGAGGCACAGTGCTACCCAGGGAAATTACCCTGTCGACAGACGGTACACTGAAACTTCGTTAGCACAACCACCCAACCTAGTGCTTCTCCAGCCTGATCGAACACAGCAACTCTCTATGACGGAGTAAACAAAGCAGAATCGCAGGGATGATGAGGAAAAAGAGAAGGCTTTTTATGAGAGTCAACCAATGCAGCCCCCTTTGTTTTTTATTTGTGTTTATGTGTGAATGTGATTGGGTGTTTGCATGTGTATGCAACTGTGAGTGTATTTGCAAGTGTTTAAATATGTATGTTTACGTCTGCATAAGTATATGTATTGTGTGTGTGTGGGGGGGGGTTGTTTTTGTATATTTGTTTGAATGTATGTATGCATGTGTGCAAGGGTGAATAATATAATATATATATGTGTGTGTGTGTTTGGATATTTGTATTTATGCAAATGCCTGTAATGTATGTGTATGTGCTTGAATATGTGTTAAGTATGTATGTTTGTGCCTTTCTGCCTGTCTGTCAGTCAATCTGTCTCTGTGTGTGTTTCTTTGTGTGCTTTAGACAGAGAAGAATGTCTGTGTTGTGGAGAAAGAAGCAGAGGAGAAGTGTAAGTCAGAGCCCGCAAGTAAACAACCAGCAGTAGCTGTCAGTCTTCCTGCCTCTCTTCCACCGCTTCCCTCCCTTCCTCCTTTACTTTTCATCCTCGCATTTAAACAAACATACATTGTGCTGCCAAGCTGCCGAGAAACTCATTTAGCAAACTTCTGGGCTTAGCCTTTCCGCTCAGCTTTTTGTGCCTAAATTGATAATTGAATCGACTATCGCCATGTAATCAATTAGGTTGTTCATCCCCGGCTCTGAATCAAACAGTTAATTGGCTTGTGCCACAGAGAGGTTGAGACAGAGAGCAGACTGGTACAGGAGGGACTACTGGATTACTACAGATGGGCTCTCAGACTTATTTGCATTGTGTCTGCCTTAAAATCCTTGATTGCCTTCCTGGTTCAGAAATTACTTGAGGGCAGGCAGCACACAGGTTAGGATTCGACCGCAGTGACAACTCCTCCCTGTTTGAGTGGTGAGGGGCAGGAATAGATGGAGAGAACACACAGTGGGTTGTCTATATGCTTTGATCACAATCTGTCACATAGATGTATGCGGGTTTCTCTTCCATTAAACACTCTTTGTTACTTTTTACCCAATGCTGGAAAAATTCTTTGCCACCTGCAGTCAGCACTGCTTTGTCTGAGTGTACAGAAAGCAAAGCATTTCAGGTCCAAACAACCCTGCAGTATTGATCCCCCACCCCACACCTTATTCCATTTTGTCCATTTCACTCGGTTGACTTCTATTCAAAGCTATCCAGTGAGACCTGTGTCAATGGGGATGCTTGACTTCATTCCATAGCTCTGGAAGCCCCCTGGGGTCTAAGCATAGGCTGCTAGACCATGCCAGGCAGGGGGCTAATAGGCCGGATAGGATTGGATAAAAGAAGAGGGGGTGGTCTCAAAAAAAGTTTTAAGACCAGGACACCGCCATCTGCTTTTGTGGTGATGAGCATCAAAGCCTGAAGGAGCCCTGTTGGGTCCCTTCTTTCAGTTGGCCGTCCTACATATGGGCTTCATATTTCAACAGGACACAGACAGGCAGCCAGACCTATTGGGCTAGAGCCGAGGCCACTATTCTCTCTCTCTGCATGGTTTCCAGCCTTTCAGAGGAGCAGTGAGAAAGCTTTTATTTCTCCTGAGAAATGTGGCTAATAAATGACCAGGCTTGACCCAAAGGATTTGGGCCTGCACTCCCACTTCACTAAATGAAGGTATGAAAGAAGAAGGGTTCTGTGTGTATGTTACTGTTGAGAAAAAAAATGTTAGAGAAATGGGTCAGTGCATGGCTGCTGCTACATGCTCCCAGGGTGATTAATTATTGAAGTGACTAATACTACATTTGCCTGGCAGCACACAGGACTTCAGTCCACTTTGGTGGCAACACAACCAGAATCAGCCCTGCAGCATCGTCTATATCTATCTATCCTTCTTCACTTCTCCCCTCTCTCTATGTCCAACTTTAACTTCCCCCACTTCCCTTTCATTTCCACTCATTTGACTGTTTTGCCCTTACAGATTTGCCTGTTTTCCTTTTCTGTTTCTCTCACAACATACCTCATTATCTAGATATGTTTTTTCACTCAGTCTCTTTCTTCTCAATATATTTCTTCTTCCCTTGGCCAGCCTCTCTGTCCCTTCCCTTGTTTTTCATCTCTTTGTCTGTCAGTGGCTCAGCCTGTATCTATAAGGAGAGCCAGGGGATTAATGTGCTGCTTGATGTGAAAAGCGAAGGCCAGAAACATATGATATCAGTGCTGATGGAAGCCAGCCAGTCTGCTACTCTGCTTTTCCACCACCTCTTTCTAGACTTTGTCTGCCTCAAGGTAGCATATGGCATTCTCTCAGACTGCTGGACTCATTGGCCTCCCACACAACACCATGCATCCATCTCTCCCTCACTCACAGCTCCTTTATGGGCTCTCCAACAGTTATTTCCCCCCCCCTCACCCCTCTCCCCTGATACTGTGCAGAGCCCCATTCCTCCCCACTCTATTTCACACAGCCACACTTCAGTGACGTTCACTGCAGAGATGGCTCAGGCCTGGCAGTTGGTGAGAGGGGGGCGGTCTAGGCTGGAAGGCACAGTCATTAGTTAAATATTAGCCAGACTGTGCTGTATTCCCCCAACATGGAGGGGAGGGATGCAAGAGTCATACCCATCCAAAACAATGGGCCATAATGGGATGGCTTTGTGCCCTCATGCTCAGAAATACACGCACACACAAACTGCTGTACCTTCTGAGCTCATACAGATGGTGTTCTCTTTGTTATATCCAGTACATAAGGTACATCAAGCCCATTAAGAGATGCCTTAACCTTATGATGATACAACCAGAAGGTACAAATTCAATGGAGATGCAGTCACAAACAACAAAAGACTCTGTTACATACAATTGTACCAATGAAAACATGTACGCAAATAATGAACTTGTATTGTCCTATTGGCTCTGCTGTAGATATAAATACATGGATGTGACACAAAATGTGGGTGTCACAATAAAGTTGAACAGATGTTTACACTGTGACTGTTCTGTAAACACTTTTGGTATTATGGCCATGGGACAATTCCATGCAGCTCAAAGTGAAGCAATTTGCAATGACCATCATCGTCAGCTGAGTGTAAGTCAAGGAGAAGCAAGCAGTAAATAGATGGAAGCAGATATTATTGCCTGCTTGGGATAAATACAGGATATTTGTAACATGGAACTGCAACATCATTAGACATCAATTTCCAACTTTGGCAATCAGTTATTTTGTCATATCTCTGACCTGATGTTAGTGATGTTGATGTTTCTGTATAGACATTAAAGGACGCGTCACCCTCTAAATTACAGTACCAGTCTAAACTAATAGGGTTTAGGAAAGAAATCACCACCCAATATGAGGATACATGTGAGACTGAGAAGATCAGTCACATTCATTTGTGTTTGTTGGCTCTGGATAGAGGTAAACATGTGGTGATTAAGAGGTAGAAAACCATGGATACCCTGTCTGTCAGCGTTGAGGGTCTTGCTGGAATCCATCCATGTGTATGTGTGTGCATGCGCTTCCAAGCATGTTTCTGTGTGTGCGCATGGTGTGTGTGTGTGTGTGTGTGTAGTATAGAGTGTGTAGGCTGTGTGTGTGTGGTGAAGGGTGTGAGGGATTCATGCTGCGAGTCTCAGAGATCATTTCTGCTCTACCCAGGAGGCGTCCGATCAGACAACAGCAATCTCGGCACTCCTGCTCGCTTCTCATTTTTCTACTCACTTCCTTCTCCTTTCTTCTCTCTCTTCGCTCATCTCCTCTCTGTTGTCTTCTCTCCCTCTTCTCTACTCCAATAAGTATGCCCACCACAGGCATATGACCTCATAAATATAATCCATATGAGCTTGGGAAAAATCAAGATCTCCTCCTCCATCTCGCAAAGCATTTCAAAAAGTGATGTCTCATAATTTCCACCAATCACAGTCCCAGTCAAGAAGAGGCTCAGGTGTGCCAGGGCGAGGCCAATTAACTGTCCTTTTTTTGATTGATAGAAATCAGCTGCCAGTGCCACTCCTTTGTCTTGTCAACCATTGAAGGCTTATTTGAAAACATTTATGTTGTCTGTGAGGTATGTGAAGATGTAACATTACAACTGATAAACTAATAACAAAGTTGCAACACTAACACTTTAGCAAAGAAATCATGGTAACTACTGTATTACCCCTACTGAAAAGGTAAGCCAACCCCTTTCTATTTGGCTCAGCTGCTTTTCTTGCTCATGATCTGGTTATAAGCAGCGAAACATCCCATAGATAGATAGATAGATAGATAGATAGATAGATAGATAGATAGATAGATAGACAGACAGACAGACAGACAGGCAAGACAGAGTTGGGTATTTATGTTAGTAACAAAACAAGCTATTCACATAGCAGGTCACATTCACAGAGCCAGAGTGAGTAAAAAAATAGC
The DNA here is from genome assembly GCA_900660315.1 of Diretmoides pauciradiatus. Classification (NCBI taxonomy): domain Eukaryota; kingdom Metazoa; phylum Chordata; class Actinopteri; order Trachichthyiformes; family Diretmidae; genus Diretmoides; species Diretmoides pauciradiatus. The sequence continues at coordinate 2,819 of CABFOS010075936.1, read as the reverse complement.
AGAAATATTTTACAGGGTAACAATTCACACAACTCTCATTACTGAGGCCGACCTGACTCCAAAATCTCTTCCCGTACAGCTTACACTAAATTAGACCAGAGAAAAACACTGTCTTCGAACAACAAAGCCCATGTTGGGAATATTTTTTTTACAATCTGCAGGGTCTAGAACAACATGCACACAGATGACATTACGTGCCAGTTTACTGATGGATGACAGCTGGTGTGGGGCTTCATTGGCTTAAGCCTTGACCAGCTAGTTTTACTCAATATAATACGAGATTTAAAACATGGCCAGCTCCATTGTCTATGTGCACCAGAATTCATTCATTGCTTGTAGTACAAGGCTGCATGTAGTTTCTAACAATGCAGGGAAGAGGACAAGCACTCCTACACATCCAATACAACGGCATTGTGAGGGACATCGGCCTGGATATTCAACTTTGCCTATCTTCACACTACAATTGAAAGTGGCTTTTTAAATTCTCATTTGGGCCACAATTGTATGTGGTCCTATATCTGATACACATCTGATATGCAGCAATGCAACCTGAGTCTAACTGATCAGACTGAAATTAATGTGTTTTTATGTGCATGCTCATCTCCTGCACCCACATATCACTCTGCAGTAGTGGCAGCAATACCTGCACAGAAAGCCCATCCTCAGCCTCATCTTCATCAGCTGATAAAGTGTATTTTAACCTCCATAGCAAATATTCCTTAAAATGAATGCCTGGACCCGCTTCCATGACAGACTGTCTAGTAAAAATTGTATAATTTGTTGTTGTGCATTTGCTCATTTCAGGATAGAGGTCGATTCATACTCATGTCAGATATAGGTCATTTTCAAACATGAATGTGAAGGGTTTGATGGATCTGAGGAATAAATCAGAACACTGTAGCATTAAGGCCTGTACTGTGAACATATAGCCTTTCACTCCTGCTGCCATACCCATACGGTCGCAGCTCTGCTCTTTATTGTTTTCCAGAATCCTCAAAAGAGTCAACTGGGCAGGCACAGGTGTGAGCAATTAGTCTGATTCAGTAATGTAGCTGCCTGCTCTCCATTCTTTGCTCTCATGAGTCCCAGACAAGGTCCATTGGGCAGGCACCAGTGCAATTAGTTCAATTTGGTAGCGTCGATTTATCCTAACAGCAGCCCCCCAATGCACATTTCACATCAATGAAATATAGCCCTATGAAATAATGCTTATTTTGGTGCAAAGGTTCTATATACTGTGGCATTCAATGGGCCTCATTCAAGAAACATTAGTACAGTCAGATTTGATCGTAAAGCATTAGTACGAAAGTTTCTATGAACAGTCTGATTCATCAATCTTGTTCGTATCTGGATTCGTTCTGTGGTACGAACAAAACCTACAAGTGGTTGGGAGCATGCAGGACTTTGTTTGTATGTTTGTAAGCATACAGGGAAACTCTTAGAAGTCTTATTCTTTATGCAAAATCAATTCCAGTAGTGCCAAACCTCATTAACTATAAAATCTGCCTGCAATGGCGTATTTGCCAAATTGTCCGTATTCATAATGATACAAGATTATCAGACTCGTAGTGGGTTGATCACATGGACTGAACGTCTTAGAAATACAATTACAGTCCTATCATCTGATGAAGATGCAGCCTGGATTTGATCTGTGTCCAACTCCAATGCTGACCGGACACTTGGCAGTGCCGTCCCATTACAGGAGGGATCCTCTGATCCATGTCTGATAGCGCCACAGTGCCCTGCTGCCTTCCGGTGGCTGATACTATGTGCCTACTTCTCCTTACACTTTTTTTGCAATCTAATTTCATATCGAACCATTTATTTTATACCTCAGCAACAGTGTGTGTTTATGCTGAATCAGCATGACAGCATTAGCACTTCCGTGTCTGCACAGTTCCTCTTTTCCCTCTTTTCCCATCCAATTTACGAACGTTTGGCATTCATCATGGATACACCTGTTCTCCGAACAAATCAAGGCTTCTCTCGTGTTTCATGAATCGGTGGTGTTTTAGTATGCACATATATACGAGAAATGTATGAAGAATTTACGAAAATTTTCGTGAATGAGGCCCAATGACTCTACAAAGTCAGCCTTCCATACACAGCTCCAGAAAATATTCCTGTTCAGCGGGGAGGGGAACTGGGGGGAAGAACGTGTTCCTCCGCACACGTCACGCCCTCTTGGTGAAACTACTCATCGTCAGGTGAAAAGAAGCGGTGGCTGACTTCACATGTATCGGAGGAGGCATAAGTGCTAGTCTACACCCTCCCCAGACCAACAGAAGGGGGTGAAACGACTGGGACCGCTTAGACAGGGGCAATTGGCAAACGACTAAATTGGGGAGAAAATGGGTGAAAAACAGCAAGGAGAGCTGAGCACTCAGGAGTCTCCTTTAAAAAAATAAAATAAAAAAGGAATTATATATGTCATGCATTTTCTATTCAACACATAAATATATATTTCCACATATATGTCAATATATGTTCATATGTTTTCAATATATTTTTTTCAAATACATTACTTATATTTTAAATATTCAAATATATTTGAATATATGCTGAGCTATATGTCACAACCAGGGCTTGACATTAACCAGCCACTGTGGCTAGTGGTTTTCCAACATTACTAGCCGCTCAGCATTTACATTAGCCACATTTTTGTTTTAAATCGTAGTATTTTCTTTTATCTCAGACACAACAGGTTATTCCTACCTGACATGTTTCGACGGTAGTACTTCCGTCGAAACATGTCAGGTAGGAATAACCTGTTGTGTCTGAGATAAAAGAAAATACTACGATTTACTTCTAAGACTGTT
>CABFOS010075933.1:0-10098 GCA_900660315.1 Diretmoides pauciradiatus | reverse complement strand
GATGTGAGAAATGGATGATGAGAAACATCACACGGATTTTCAAATGTGGAGGGGGGGGCTAAGCTACGTCCATGGTGGCTACACTACAGCTAAATGATGGCAGAGAGACCAGAATCAACAACTCAACCAACAAGCTTCTCTTTCCACCAAAAGAACATCTGGAGTCAGACATTATTTGCCTTTCAAAAGCCAGCAACTGTTAAACCTTGAGGGGAAAATACAATAAAACCTCTTTTCAAAGAATTCTCATGTGATTTTTATGTCTATAATAATAATCGTGAAACCGTGTTTTTTTCTCAGACTATAATCGTACATCAAAATTTGTAATTGTTGCATCCCTACTGACCACATCCCCACCTCAAGCTCTAACTGACCTGTAGCCAACCCCAAGCAATAGCTTAAACATATATAGAAGGATATAGTTATTGGTAAATTAAAAATGCAAGAAAGACTGACAATTATTGTGTTGTGTGTCTTGTGTTATTGAACCCCCACTTCACAGACCATCACCACCTTGCCTAAAGATTTTCTTGAGGAAAACATTGCTTTTTTTCTTGTTTTTTGCTCTTTGTCAGGCTGTTTAAATACAAAACATGCCCAAATGATACAGGTACTACCTTTCTAGCAATGAACAATTCGGACCAGTTTGTAAGCGGGTGAAAAGTGAAATTTTCATGCCACTTGTCCTGTCAACCCCTGGTACGACAGGACCAGAAGTGGTGCTGAGTGCATGCACTGTGATTACCTGTGGAAGCAATACTCACCACACGGACATACTCAAACATCTCAATGATGGCCGAGTTCATGAGGTTGTAGCGTGAGCCGTTATTGAGGAAGGCCTTGACCACAGGCTCAAACAGGAAATTCCTCATGATGTAGCGATTGTAGAATTCATCCTTTAGTCCAATGATCCTCCGCATGAAGCGCAGGGCGCCTGGGGCCAGAGAGAGAAAGCAAGGTATACTGAGCTCAAAACTATGCTTTCAAAAGTGCAGGGCATGTCACGTTCCATTCAGAGTTGAGAGGAAGTAAAGGTTTAGAAAGGATTAATGTCACTCACATAGTGCCAGGAAGGCATGCTGAGAGGCGGTAAGCACCAGTACCCTCCTGAGAATGTCCTTGTTGATGATGTAGTTCTTGATGTGGTAGGTGTGGTGCTCAACACAGAATGTCAGCAGTTCCAATATCAATGCCAGCAACTGGGACGTTTGGAAATCATCTGGCGGGAAGATGGAAGGGGGTAAGCAACTTTAGTATGAACACATCAAATATTTGCACATAAACTGTTCCAAGTTGTATTCACAAAACCCACACACGTTTATGCACACCTCCCAGATTTTCCATACCTTTGCTGGGTCTTTCCTCTGTGGTGTTGGCCAGTAGCGGGGCCGAGAGGACGTGCATGCAGTGCTTGTAGAAGAAGCTGAGGAACTCCGTCTTCTCTGTTTTCTGGAAAGAATCAGAGTCAAACCATCAATGTAGTACTTACTTATCCTCTTCGTCCCGGCTGGGGCATAAGGCCACAAAATCAATCTAGTACTTCTTAAGAATACCCAGTTCAAAGACAAGGCATTAAGGTTTGTATCAAGACAATATCGCCACAAAAAGTCAAACAGAATATTTTGATATGAATTGCAATGAATGTGGTGGCAGATTTCAAATTCGTCAGTGCTAAAAAAGGGGGCGATGGTGAGAAGCAGATGGACCGGCATCTATGACTTTGCTAAGAATAAAATGCTATATTTTTGACATGCAAATTGTATCCCATGGATTTGGTACAGAAAATAGATATTTTAAATTGAAATCAATTTGAATGTTTTTTTTAATTAATCCTCTAGTAGAAGTGGGTCATACGTTGTCAATGAATGGATGAGTGTAGGGGTATCCTGCAAACTCACATTAGCAGTAGCCAGCATGTTCTCTGGGTCCACCAGAGTCCGTAGCAGGCCCATAAGCTGCACCGCTCCACCTAGCTCTGGGTCTGTATCACAGATCATGTGTTCTATGATCAGGTTGATGAGCAGGATGTCCTGAGAGGCCAACAAACAATCACATCAGTAACAGCAGATCTTCACACAATGCCCACAATGGCTGATTCGGTTCATATACTCACGTCGTCATTCTGCTGAGACTCCTGCATGACAAACTCTCGTACCATGGAGGGGTTGTACTCCACTAGATAGGAGAAGATATCAGTGGCTGCCCCACGCACCAGCACGTCATCCATCCCCTACACAAAATACACATTATATCGGTCAGTGGAATAAAACAAAGTAGAAATACAAAAGGCAAGAATCAAAAAAGGACCCAACATTTTATTTCACTTACATAATTTTCCCTCTCTTCTCAGTGTACTTCTATGGGTATGTTGTAGAGAGGAAGAGGGAAGGAGGGTGAGCGGGTATTACTCTTGCACATGTCTGTATGTGCAAAGGCGTACGCGTGTTAAATCATGTAGACATCTGAATATATGTGCATGTGTGTAGGTAACGTAAATGCCATCTATAGGCTTTATGTCTGATAATGTAGTTGTTCAAATGCGTTTCTCTGACACATGAATTTGTCACGATATACCAAAGGGACAATAAAATCAAATGGTTGTGCAAAATCAGTTACTAACGACAAATAGGGATGGGTGCAACATGTAGAGGTGATACGTTGTGGGGAGACCTGCTAGTCACTGTTGTTCAATTTGGTATGTCTATTTGGCTAGCTAATTTGTCTGATTGTTTCTGAACTAGTCTTATTGAGGTTTGTCCTCTTGCATTAAATAGCAAGGTGGTAAAAATGGCTGACAGCTGCGGCCACTGACAAAGAAAACCAACACTGAAGATTAACACCACACACGATAGAAAAGGTGGTTACAATTGCACTGGCAAATAATGCCTTAGAAATAGCTGTCAATTAAGACAGTCAATGGTGCATTTGTAGTTTTACATGAGTAACTAAAAATTATTATCCATAATTTAAACTAGGGCTGAATTTTTCCCCCCCATCACAATATTGATTCCCAAATCACAAGAGACCACAATTTTATACCAGGAGGAAAGAAGCTTGACACAGCTTCTGTACCTACAGAGTATTACAAGGTATTTTTGTACTGTGCACAATTTAGACATCAGCAAAAGCGGTATAAATTCTGATCCATAACAACAGTTGCACAATCTTTCCATGAGAGCATGTTTGTTAAAGTGGCTGCACTCACCAGTATGACCTCTAGTGCCGGTAGAATACCCATGTTTGACAACGTCTTGAAGAAGGCGTCTCTGTTTTGAGGTTGTAACGTTTGTGAAAATGCACAGAATTCTTTTAGGAAGTTTACCTATAAGTAACAAAGACAGCTCTGTGAGATGGGACACAAGGAGATTATTGACAGCAGTATCTGGCAAATCTCTGATGAAGTTTTGGCGTACCAGTTCATGTCTTTTGTCATCCTCTGTGGCCTCATCTGTGAGCTGTGCAAAGAGGTCTGTCAGAAACTTCTCATCATCCTGATATCAAAAGGGAAGGACAGAGGGGATGAGGAAGAGGGTCAGAAGATCAGGATGTGGGAAATGACCCGTAACCCGTTATGCTTCTCTAGTGGTGCACTCTGCAAATCTATCAGTAATTAAGTAGTTGAAGAAAATAAAGTCAAAAGGGCAAAAGTCTGAGATGAGTTTTGGGTCAGATACCAATAAACATGGAAGAGAATTAGCAGCTAATATATTTACCAATGATGTTATTTGTGCCACTATTATTACTCAATATAATTCATCATTCGAACCCCTTTATAGACCCAAACAATACAAAAAAATGAATTTTACTCCGATGGGATTTAGATTTATTGTTCTCTTCTCCTCCTTTCTGCGTACATTAAGAGAATCTTTCAAAATTACCTTAAGACTTACCCATTACTTCACCATAAAGCTATTTTTTGTGTTGACTTTACTGGTGCATTATCTGTGTAGCATTTTTCAATACTGAAAACTAAATATCGGCCAATAACATTTGTGCTCCAATATATCAACTGCTGTTTAAATCAGTAACACTGCCATTGGATCACGGCTTGCCAAAGCTGTTTCTTGTGGTGGATGAGGAACCAAGCAGCTTACAGCAGTGGTGTTTGACTCCAGAACTTCAGCACGGTATACCAGAGTGAACACCATGCCAGTTTCAGTTTTCCTCTAGCGCAGCATAACTGATTTACACAACACTCCTCCATCTCCATGGAGATGGCCATACATAAACACTGCTGAGTTGACACAGTTCAAAAACAAAGGTCACATGACCATAAAAGACTAGCAGTCTCACTCAGACTGAGTAAAGCACAATCACCCAAGAATAAACCTTCATACAATCCTACAATTACTATATTTCCTAGTCCACAATGCATAAACACCATTCTAAAAATTATTCTCCAAAAGTGCATTTTTATTTCATGAAAAATGTGTTCACATTCATAATGCCTGTTTGTATTGGGCCCATTTTATTTAGTTTTGTTGTTGGGCTGATATTACAACAACTCAAATGTAGAAATTAAAATCGCATACAGCTGCACACATCTTATTATAAGAAACACAACCTTCATGAGTAATCCAAACATGCAGTGTGTGGTCACGTGCATGTATATACGGTATACATATCTGCTCATCTCACCTGAAGCATGCCGACAATCTCCACCTTGTTGAAGAAGATGAAAGAGTGCAGGGTGGACAGCATGTTTTCCTCAAACACAGAGGGTGTGGGCAACACCATGTCCTGGATGTACTGCACCCGGTACGTCTGGTGGATTTTCTGACGCAGCTCTGGGTCAGAGATGGGGATCACCTCCTTAAAGCGCGCCGTCTTGGTGAGGAACTCCCGGTGGCGCCGCGGCTGCGGGAGTGCCGGGTCAAACTCCAGACAGCCGATGACGTCCATGATGCACTCCTCGGAGAACATGACCTCAAAGAGTGCAGTGCGGTTGAGCAGGAAGATGCCCTTAACAATTTCGTACAGGTGGTGCAGTCCCTCTCGGTTCTCCAGATCTTCACACACGCGGAACAGCTCCAGGAGCTTGCGGATGTAGCCCTCGTTCTCCACTGCCAGTGCTAGCTTCTCGCGACGCAGGGGTGATGGGAGCGAGGAGGCCACCAGCTCGGCCAGGTCCTCCAGGCGGTTCAGCTCACAAGGTGGCAGCTCCAAGCCCGGCGATGACATGTCATCAAAGCGCTCCTCCTCAGACTCATCCACCACATCCTGGGTGATATCCACCGATGGATCCTTCCCCTGCACCTGAACGGTTAAACCAACATGGGTGAGTGACACACAAGTGACTTGTCAGAGAAACTATCACAGAGAACACCAAATGCGCATGATAGTAAACGCACAAACAGATGGACAAACACACATAAAGAGAAGTGCAGTTACCTGGCATATTTTCTCCCAGATTTCATCACAGCCGGCCTTCTCCTGGAAGCTGAGTGCCAGATCATAGTTCTCAGCCTCAGACCATACTATCAACGTGTCCTGTACAAAAAACAAAACAAAGCCAATTTACAATCAATAAATAAGAAAAGCAAATCCATACCCTACAAATATGCCCCTCGGACTATCTAATTTATGCACACACTCACCTAATCCACCATCCCTCCAGATAACACACACACACAGTCCAGACTCTATTTGCTGTACACTATGTGTACTATGTCTGTATAGTACTTATGTATATGCATATTATGTGTATTAAGTATCTTACTATTACTTTATACTAGTATTATTATGTGTATATGTATTATGTGTATTAGGTTCAGACTAGGTCTATTTATATTTAATGTTTATATTAGTACTTATATTCTACTTATATTACTTGTTTACATCTGTCTTAGATGTTAATGCACCAATCGTATCAAGTAAATTTCCCTGTATGTGCAAACGTACTCATACATAAATTTGATTGTGAAATACTGCAGTATGCTATGGACTGACCTGTTGTTTCTGGTAGGCTGTGTTTGGGTTGATTTTGGACTCGAGCAGTAGGGAACCTGGAGGGTGTCAAAAGATATCCTCAAACAAAGTTGGCAATGTGCTCTCATGATGACACGAAATCAAGTTGCAGAGGAGCTAAATGCAAACTAAGCGTGAGTAGCTAAACATTGAGTTGCACATTTCAAGCAGCTATAGAGGTCATGGATGTTGTAGAGGTCAGGACAGTTTGTACAAAGTTGTAGGTGATAACGATGGACCTTTATGAGTATATTGTTTGTTTCTATGTATGGGTGAGTGTGTACATTGCCAGCTAATACAGCTGCTCAGCTATATGAGTGTGAAGGGCATTGTTGACATTTACTACTCACTGAGCTATTGTAGTACTGCTACTCAAAGGAGAATAACACTGTCATATGCTAATCCTCTAGCCTGTGTTGAGAATATGAACTCCCCCAAAACTCGAAACCATAGAATTAAGTCTAATTTGTGATCAGATTTGGAGCTGATCCATTGACAATGAATGGGAGGCTGACTTCATACACTCATTCCATACGAAATACCGTATGCAACATTTTAATGCTGTGGTAACCAGTCAAAACCAGAGAATGTAGTCACATCTTCCTGGTTGCTCACAGTCACCTTTCTATCATCGAGTCATTGCTGTGCATCGGTACACACGAGACAGTAGCGAATGAACACAGACAAGAGATCGTATGAAATGTGAGTGCGTCGATAATGTGATGTGTAAAACTTACCATCGCTCTCTGCTCGCACCAGCAGAGACGTGCCTTTCAATCTCTCCACATAGCCCGAGGAGACGTGTCCGGTCCCACGGTCGTCCCACTGCCTGTCCTCATTGAGGGTATAAACTTTGACTCGCCGACGCGTGTCCGTCATCCTGGCAGAGGTGGTTGTCAGCGGCTTCTCCTCTATCCCCCCGGACCTTAGCGCCTAGACTTCACCGGCTGGCCACCTCACCTAGTACTGCGACAAGTTCAATTAACCTGTTACACCTGTCCCAACTACGACGCAGTTCTGGTGGCAACGCCGAGGCTGGTCCCTCACAGGCAACCAGGCAAAAGAACACAGCTGGTGTATTATACAGGCGTACCCCTAACTGTTAAGAGATTAAAACTATAAATCACCGATGGGTTTTAAGATCCCCTCTCAAACTTGTCTCGCCCAGGCTATAGGCGCCGCGCCGCAGAAATCACCTTCTCTAACATTGTCGCAAAGCTAACTTAGCTAGCTTCATTTATAATAGAGGACGTTGACGTTAGCTAACCTGGGTAATCGACAAAAGGAGAGTTATCATTAGTCTTCACGGGTAACGTTCAGAACAAGACCATTGGCTCTGGGTACAAGTCTGCGTTGCCTTGTCGGTAGTTTGTACGCTAGCTGACGTTAGCCAGTGAAGTTAGCTAGCTAGTCTGCTAACTGTACAGGCTCAACATCTTCAACTCTATAAACAGTTAATGACAGACACACGGGCCGTGTACCGACGACATCTTCTTCGTGTTTACCCTAGATGTTTGACCCTAGAGCGACGTTTCTTAGCTGTGCGTCTCAATAATAATACGCTAGCTGGCTAACGTTAGCTGCTATTCCTTCCCCAAGTGTTCCGCCATGTTCTGGCTCGGGGGCCGCGGAGAGACCCGTCTCTCCTCACTGATATCCGCGCATTCCAGAAATAAGTCAGAACAACAAACTCCGATCGTGTAGTTCCTTCAAGTTTACCATTTACATAAATAGTGCTATTTGCCCATTCATTCTCCCGACGTCTTGCTTAGATAATTGCTAACTGGCCCCCCCGTGTGTATTCAGCCATCTTGGGTCCCTTCAGAGTCGGTACGGGGTTTCCCGCACAGCAACAACAGGGCAGCCCGACACATTTAAAGAGACAGTACACAGAAAGAGAGAACGGGGGTTTCAAAAGGTGAGCAGATCTGGTTTGTCACATCAAGACACCAGCAGCATGGCGGCTGCATCCACCACCTTTCTATCCAATGTTGCATGTGTATCTGCATTTCGGCATCACATTCAATTGACAGTCTGACCAAAAATGAACACATTTGGAGAATTGGGAGTAAGCTTACAATTTCTGTTTTAGGATTCTTTGGTCTTAACAGTAGAATGTACCCCCCTTGTTTGTAACAGTTGTGTATGATGGATTAAAGATGCAGCATTAGAAACCAGTCAGAAAACAATAGTTTATTTGTTTTAAATCCAGGAGAGAGAAAAAAACACACTAAGACATAAACAGGGATAACTATGGAAGCCTTCATTGAAATCAGATGTCAGGCAAAAACCATTAAAAAGTTTACAAAAGTGGCATCCCATGTACGTAATTGTGGTATAGTAACAGATGCAATATGGAAAATACATCTTTTGGGATCAGTGAAATCAACCAATCAGCCTGCAAACATTCACCTTGTTTTAAAAAAGAATAAATCACCTTCATTCAAAAACAATCAACCATAGCATGTTCAAGTCCAACTGTCCAGTAAAGGTATAAAAACTAAAAAAAAAAACATGTTACATTACTCCTATAGGAACTGAAAACGCATTAAAGAAACCAGGATTTGACAAAAATCCCTTTTTGTTACCATCCTGTGGAATACCCCCCCCCCAGCAATCTCTCTTCAATAAGTTAGTCCTTGAAGCAAATAGCCCCACCCTTACCATAGACTGTAACAAAGTACAAATTAATTTATGCTTCCAAGCACAACTCCAGCCATAGCGAGCCCACAATTTTTTATTTGAACCCATTTGTCAAACCCCTCCCTTTCCCCATGTACTGATCATTTGAAAACCCCACTATGATCAATCTGATAATGTCCCTATACACAGATCTATAAGATTCTTTGGAAAATATACCATCAAGTTCTTACAAATTTTAATGTGTGCAGGGTAAACTGCTCATAGGTGTGTGTAGTAGGGACAGTGTCTCACTCTTGCCTTTACTTTCCAGCCTGCTGAGCCTGACGCCGCAGCAGGACATAGATCTTCTCTTTGATCCAGTCTTTGTTGTATGGCTGGTATGTCTGGGTGTCAGCTCTGTACCTGAATGGAAGCAAAATGGTATATTTACTGGAATTGATCAGCACATCCAATACATGATCCCTTTTCAACAAACCATTACAAGTTATTAGTAAAAATAATACTTACACAAGACAGCTCAAGTCCGCCAAGTCATCAATAAAATCAAACAACTGACTGATGTCATAAGTGATGGAGGGACTGTTTGGATTCATCCTCTTCAGATGCTCCTCATACATCTTGCAAACACCTGAAAGAGAAGTGCATGGCATTGTTGTATAGAAGGGAACCCCTTTCTAATAATATGTACTGAAAGAAAATAGCTAAACGACAACTCTTCAGACTAAAATCAAAAAGCCAAATTGACCAGGTGTGTGGAGCATCTGTTATAAATAGAAGTCTAATGACGGAAGTGATGACTCATGTGGCACTTCGTTGTTCAACAGACTAAGGCACATACTACGCAGCGGAAATATCATAGATTCGAGTCCAATTTATGACATACTGTGCATGTTATGCATTATATCCTGTCTTTGTTATCACATGTCCTGAATTTATATACAATCCAATAGCTGAGAAATTCCCAAAGTAATCTAAAGGATTAAAAAAAAACAAATCTGACCATACACATACCTGTTTATACATTATAGTCATTTAGCAGACGCTTTTATCCAAAGCGACTTACAATAAGTGCATTCAACGTAGGTAGTCAAGAGAACTACTAGTCACCATAAATCATAAGTGCATCTCCTTTCTAAACAAGCATCTACGAGCAGAACCAGTGCTAAAGTAAAAGTGCAAAAACAAATAAATGCAATACAATAAGGGTAGTACTTCTACTTAAGACACACGAGGCACATAACAATATGTGCATCATAACCACATATTTTATATCATCTCACATATATCACACATTGTAAATAGTCTTGCACAACCATGTTTAATTGAGAGTTAATGTTCGCCAAGTGATGTCATCCAGATGACAGCAAACCCGTATTGTGTCAATAAAGCTAAATGAAATGGCGTAGATGAATGAGCACACGCTAATGCTTCTTAAATCACCTGTTTATAGAAGACTGAACAATGCTATATAATACGAATTAAAGCAAA